>JAQGAA010002898.1:0-11784 GCA_034696425.1 Isotoma viridis
TGACTTTTTGTGGACTTGCTACTTACGGGCATAATGCGTTGTACAAGAAGAGGTTAAATTTCTAACCTTTGTTGTCTATTGAGGCTTCAAAGCTAAAACAACATTTGGAACCCAATCTTATGGCATTTAAACTAGGAATTTTCTACCATGTATAGAAATCCATAAAACAAGAGTATTCGATGTGTATTCTGTATCGTCTAAAACTTGGTCTTTACTGTCAAAGAGGTACACGGTACAAACTACAAGAAGTAGAATTAGACACAAGGGGACAATTAATAGGTGGCAAAGCTACCAAAAGAGATTCCATTCTGTACATCCAGCTATTCTTTTATCTGCAGTTTTGCGCTTCTGCCAGTGCTGATGCTGCTTGTGTGCCCTTTGAAATACGAATGTTGTAATTACGCAGCAGGTTTATGAGCCGAAAAACGGTTTGGAGTTGACACGACCCTCTTAATTTATTTAGCTAGGAAATTTAAAGGTCTGCAGTTGCAGTGTTTGTCATCATCGATTTGCCCTGCTATTAAAGAAATTTGAAACTGCAAAGCAGAAGAGCATAAAAATAACTACTTACCTTACTGTAGGAAACTAGATTAGATTTCAGAACGAAATCCGTTGATCATTGAAACAATTCAAGTTTTAATATAATTTAAAACATATTATAAGGTTTATGGGACATTGAATTATTACATCTGGCTTGTATAGTTTGGTTGGTCTGTTTCATTGTAAAATTTAACGGTCATTACGATTACCCCAAATGTCATTTTACAAGGAAAATCAATGCAAGTAATTGAAAACCTCATTCTCTGAAATTCGATTAAGGTCTTTTTCCCTCTTGGAATACTTTTCCAAGTTAATGATAGGGGTTGAAACTAAGGGATTCCTAATAATAATGTATTTAGTTAGGGTGCAATAATGTAATCTACTATGAAACTGAAAGTCAGCCAAGGTGTCTCATTTTGTCGTTACTTAGTGCCCATAATGATAATGATGTTGGATAAATAGTCTAGCTTACTGATATTGCCATTGCTACTGCTACTACTGCAGTTACCCGAACTGGGTAGTAGGATTCATTTTGCTAATAACAGAGTCGAACTTGGATGTGCATCTTATTGTTAGTTCCCCCTCATCTCACATACTTATTGTTTTATAGAGACAAACCTACAAAAAATTGTGGTATAAGTAGCAACATTGTCTAGATATAAGACCAGGTTCAATTTTTATAACCATTTTTCTTCATCTCCATACACTCCCCCACCACCTTACAGACAATCAGAAGTCACCTTTTCCCAAAGTATTTTATATCCCGGTTAGGGTTTTGTATTTGCAGAGTTGAGTAAACTGAAGTAAAAAGCAACGAGTGGGATACGTTGGCATTAGTTGGCAAAGAAGACGAAGGGCAAGACAAAATGCATTCCATACCTTAAGGAAAAAACAATTTGAAATTCAGTTCTTTCCTTATGTAGCTTTATATTATATTAGCGAGACGAAGGGCGCATTGCACATCGTATCGTAAACTGAAATAATCCACCACCGTACCGTAGTACACAATACCACCCCTTGGTTTTCGGAAGGCTGAGTTTCTAGCATATAATATAAAATAATGTCATCTAATGGAAATGGAAATCTTTCCCCTTTCTCGTAAAAACATTGCTCTACCGACTACCTATAGTTGGTACTTCTTTATGGGTGACAGAAATTGTTTAAGAGATGGGCTTCTAATTTTCTTAGGTTTCTAGAATTCCATAACCCACGCTCTAGGATCATCATCCCAATAAGGAATGATATCATGATGGACTATGCAGGTATTATCTAAGATCCCGGTATGAATTTCCCTAGGGTAAGCAAACTTCTTCCTTGGTGCTGCGTTTAACATAGTATTCAGGAATGGTTAGGATATTGTATTTTCTATACGGTCATACTTTGAGAATCTGAATCACAGGGTAAAAATAGCACCACATATATTGAATAAGCCAACTTTCCTAAATCCGTGGTCTGAGTTTGCATTCTTGATATTAAAGATGAAAAACGAAAGGGGTGCTTCGGTTTGGTTCCTACTGATACTCTATACACACCCTGACTATGATGCTTTCACCTCGTCTCTCTGTAGAATGACTTAGATTCCCTCTGTGACATTTGTGTCTAGGAGCCTCTAAATCTATTAATGTAATATTATTATTATGACAAAGCCAAGACATTAAGGAAACCAAAATTACTCCAATAGTGCATGGGGTTCCAGAGCTCAACGTAATGCAATACTAGCTGTGACAGTGTAGTAACCTCGTCTTTATTTAACTAGGTTCATCCCTTGTTAGGATAGTTTGACATGACTATTACCCTCACAATGACTCCTTAGTCCCTACAGACTTCTAAGATTACTGCTCCGCCTATTCTATAAGTTTTTCGTCCCGTTTTCTTGTTATTGTTATCATAATTTCTTCTTCCCGTCTAAATCCTTTCTCCAACTTGGGTCTTGTAATAATAAAGAAACTAAATGGAATTGTCTTTCTGCCTGTTCAATATGCGTATTGTGTTGCTCTTAAAATCCTTTGCACCAGCAACAGCAGCAGCAATCTCAGAAGTCAGAGAAGACTAATCCAGTAAGTGAGACGCCTTAGCTTTTCCTTCCTATCCTTAACTTCCTTTACATCTTCTATCCCATTATATTCCACACAATCAACATTATTATTGTCGTACGTTGTTTTTCTAAGCTGGTATGAAAATACCAAAGCAATTACATTTCCAAACATAAAAGTGTTACTCGTTGTGGCAGAAAAAATAAATTTGGGTATCACACAATAACACAAAACAAACCAGCAAGCTCTAGTGAATCGTTTCCCTTTAAGTTTTTTTCGCTTTGGAAGGAATAAGTATCGTCAGTAAATGAGATTCATGTCTTATTGCATTAAACTTTATCTATTTTTATTATTTTGGCAAGATGAAGGGTTACTTTCAAGGGGTCTTGGTACTACGTTATTATAGTTTCTGGTGTATGAAAAGCAAAATATGACTTTTTACAGTGTCCCCAATACTTTTAATACAAAAGTTACTCATATGAATAACATTCTTGTATTACAAAAAAAATGAACAATGAATTTTTTCAAGCTTATGCATTAAATTATTAGAGTGGAACTTTCATTGCAAAAATTCTCCTAGAAAGATATAGTCTCGATAATAGTGTTTGGTGTGGTGCCTTAGTTCAGAATACAATATGATTCATTGCAACCCATTTGCTACTTCATTGTGTCCCAGCCAATTACGTTCACCCAATTCCTTCCAAAAAATTATTTTTTGTCTAGATTTCTCTATACGCCACCCATTTCATGGCACATGGTACTTTCTCCATGAATTCATACATTGTTCCACACATGAAGATATTATATAAAGTAGGGAATTCCATGAAAGTCAAGTATTCTCCATTTTCTTGAGGAACAATGAAATTTACTCTCTAGGTACGCAAAAGGATATAATATGAGTATAGCCCAAGAACAATTACTTACTTTTAGAAAATTGTCTCAGAAATATATATATATGCATGTATATGCATCACATTATGAATGGATTACACTGTTGTAGCTATGAATCTCTATTAGATTAAATGGAATATAGAGAAGGCGTTTTATTTTGTGATCTTGGTCTGGTCTAGATTCAAATAACTTAGATTCTTTAAAAGATTGCAAGAATAAGTTCCATAATGATAAAATATCTTGGGTGGAATACACTTTTTTAGAAAATATTTCAAAAATTTGACTTTCTATTCCTCCCATGGTTTCATTTGAGTCTAGACTTTTTAATGACTTTCTTAACGTTTTTTGGAATAAAATGCTATATACCAATACAAGTTTGAGGGGAACTTATTGTACGGTATATGAAAATTAAGTGTTTTACCCCATACGCTAAGCTAATTTAAAGGTTTTTAGGTATGAACAGAGGCAGAGCTAAGATGCACTTGAAATAAGTCACAATTCAAAACTCAAAGAAGACTTTAACAAAACAAGGAGCCATAAAGCTTGCAACATATTGTACTTACGGTCACAGCAACAGTCAATTTAGTTAGCCTTATCAAAGGGTGTTTGCTAAACACAACTTTTACCACTATAGTCCGCTACATTTAAGTCTTTGCCTTTTGAACTATTGTCGACTACCAAGGTGATACCAAAAGCCTGGAACTCACAGTGAAAGTTTCTTGTGACAATGATAGTTGGTATTGAGTGCGGCATGGGAATGGCAGTTGTTTGCAGACAACTGTATTTCATTCGATATGACTGTTGAGAGAGTAGAGAACAGACGGAAACGCACGTTTGCAATAATATTGTCATGAAAGGAAAGGAGTAAAAGGAGAGACCATTAAGAATGATACAGCACCCAAGTGTGCTTCTTGGTCTTTGAACTACTCTTATTGCTACGACTGTTGACTGAGACCTATGGCCGACACGACTTTTTGAAAGAACAGGAACGACAACGACAACAATATGATTTTCTTGGAGAAAAGGTCCATGTACTTATCGTTATGTACACCAACAAACAACTGAATGTCTTGCTGCTTTGCTTTCTAATGTTCTGATTTTGGAAACCTCTACGCACATTTTTGGCAATTTAGAGTTTTTTTTCTAGAAGTAGAAGGTCTCGTAGTTTGCAGAATTTACACACCACAAAGGTCGTACAACTCGTGTGTATGAGTGTGCTGTAAGTTTATTTTTGTACAAATTTAAGTCTACAGGTGTGTGTGACAGGAAAGTCGTTTTCGATGTTGAATGGAATTTACGCATTTCTGTTAGCTACTTTTTTCATGGGTGAAATAACTGCTATTTACACTAGCGGTAAATGGGAAGCTTTCCATGACCTTTGAACTTGGTTTATACAATTTTTTTCCATTAAGGTTTCAGATTTTAGCATTAGAAGCATTCACTAGCAATTTTCTAGTCAGTCTTAATCAGAATTCTAAAAATGATTTCTTAATGAAAGCAAACGGTGCATTTTTCTAACTAATTGCATAATGATACTGAAATGAAGTTAAAACGACTGTCAACTGGGTAAATTTCGTCATTTAGACCTGCCTGGTGGCATCCGGAATAATGTTGACCCTCAAGAAAAACTCAAGGGGATAAATGATGAATCCACTTGAAAAAGAGTGAGACAAGCCTCATCCGTTTTGATGTCAGAGGCTCTCCACTTTCCATCCACTTCTTCCGTTCTGCATTGGCTTAAGTGAAACTGAACACTATTACCGTGGTCACTATTCTCATACTGAAAGCTAAAAAATTTGCTCTTACAAACTGCACCCCAGACAGCTTAAAAGCAGTTTGAGCATTCAGCAGTATATGTATTGCATTTTCCAAACATTCTAGGTAATACCATAAGAGTACCAAGGTTGTTATTGGCATAGTAGACTATTGGATGATAATACATAATAAAACCCCTTCTTACTCTTTGGTGTGATTTTTCTTTGAAAAAAGTAGCAAAAAAAGAAAAAAAGCCAATTTCAATAAGTAATATAAAGAGATCTATAGAGGTAATAATATTGAGAACATTGAGAAGACGACTTTCTCTTTACTTTCAACTCTTTTTTCTCTCTCCTTTCTCCACTAAGGATACGGGTTTTGACTTTTGGTCTTAGAATTTGAGATTACCAGTATGTACTACCATAGTAGCAATGCAGCAGTAGTTTCACTAGTTTTCTAGAATCTTGTCTTCCTAACACAATAATATTACTAAACCCTTTGAACACTTCTGAAGCTCAAGAATGGAATTGGAATGCACTCCAGTGTAATGTAATGTCTAGGAAGTGAGTGAAATGTACCGAAGTGAACACACACAGGGTAACACAAGTGAGCTAATATTATATCACAAATGGTGTGTGCTATGGCATTCGGGATCACATTCGCATTATACAAAGGTCTTTGAGATGAAACAATCTCGAGATTCATCCACCACCATTCATTCTTAGTAGTTGGTATAGTAGAAGCTTTTCCGTTCTTGTAGGCGATACTGCCATGCAAGCAAACCATGATCAGAAAATCACTGACTCAAACTTCTAAAGTAATCATACTGTTTTCCTTTAGATTGAAATAGAAATGTAAAATAATATGCATTTCGATTCTGTATGTTTATATAAATGTAAATATAAACTCCTACTGTTCTATACCATTCTGTATGAGTAAACATCAAGGGCAAGTAAGGATAATAATAAGTAATCGAACTAAAGATAGCATATAGCTAGTGGTATGTGGGTTGGGTTCATCTTAGAGATTATCTTGTTTTATTTCTATCTATATCGATATGATATTCAATGTATTGTGTTGTTAATATTTGTACTATCGAATGCAAAAAAGAAAATATGATGAGTATGAGCAATAATGTGATGAAATGGGTTTTGTTTGTTCGGGTTGTACTTGTGTATATTATGCAAATTTCCTGTGGGGTTAAAAACATGGTTTACTATGCAAATACAATCAATGAGAAAAGGAATTATTGATTTTGTTAAAGTTAAAGCTTTCGGTTAAATTACAACAATCATCTTTACTTATTTTTCTTAATGTCTTTCTACAACGATAAAAAATGTAAAATACAATCAATACCATTGAGTTAGGTTGTATAGATTGTGTTGTAATGTGTAGTTAAGGATGACATAGTTTGTAATTTAACCTAAAAAATTGTTATGTCCTCAAGAGCTAAACAGCAGTAGTAGTGACAATTGAAATTCTTCCAAGTAAAAGCAAATCAGTTGTACGTACCCTGGGTAATTTTCAGACAAAACAAATACCAAATGGTGTAAAGTCCACATAAATAGTATACATAAATTGGTTTCATAAGAAATAGTGAAGCACTCTTACTACTAAACCTTCATTGCATACTTAGGCTTCTTTTACAAAATAAAAACACAAGTAGTAGTAAGTCAGTAGTAATAACTGGAAATCTCTAAGCTACAATGAAAAACTATGTACAAAATGAGGATTGTAAGATTTGTAAGTTGAAACTAAAATAGCAAAAAAAGTATTAGTTCCTAGCTTAGGTAATCCTTGCTTGGGTTAGTTGGGTTATATTAAGTTCGTTGAATACAAGTAGTTTTATTATTAGTAGTAGCCATCGTGGTTAGAAAGAAGTTAGTAAGTGTAGATAGAAGGAATCTCAGCTCAAGAAAAGAATCAAACGGCGTCTAATAAAACATTTGGACATTTATGGGTTGGATACCCAAGTACCAAGTTCAGTATTTGTTCTGAGGTGTAGTAATTTCGAAAATGTAGCATGAGCCGTTTGTAGCCTTTAGCATTTGGAAAGAGTTTACATCGTAACATAAGGGCATAGAGAGGTGCGTAGGTTCATATAATATGAAGGTAGCTTGGGTTCATACTTACTTTTCTAAGCGTACTTGATCTTCTTATGTGTCACTTGACATATATAACAACGTAATGGCTAAACTACTGGGAATTAGAAACCAAGTCATTGGAGAGTAATAAAGTGTTGGACTTGAAACTTTTAACTTTGGGAGTTTTTCATCCAGTTAGCAGTTTTACTTTTGTCCTCCATGTAGTATGTATGATGTTAAAAGTATATTACTGTTAGTATCACATTCTTTACGAGTTACAAACTATTTGAAATATTAATTCCAATTCGAACTAGATTTTCTGACAAAGTTGAAATGTATGAGCCTTTCTAGTTTTTCAGATTAATTAAAGACCAATGGAAAGTAATGAAATTAGATTCAAGTAAAGTTTGATCTAGTTATGATTTCTTTCTTCTTTCAGAACGGTAAATAATGTGCGAGAAAAATTTGTGAAAAACTAATAGAAACTTTTAGGAAATTAAGGAAAGCCTGAATAACTATTCGAATATTCACATGCATTCAATGAAAAACAATTGATTCTTTCAGAATTAGCATTATTAGTATTGCACTTCTCCTTCTGCAATAATCGTGATCAGGTTGGGTTATAAGAAATCCCCCTTTCTAATGCAATTTTATGAAACACTCTCAGCATAAAATCAGAGAACTGCACTTCAATCTACAGTTTCATTGCATAATACACAACCCAACCTTTAATTCCTACAAGGTCTTACCTCCATAACCACAAAGTAATCTTATTTTTTGGACCATAGTATCAAACTCCAATTCTATCACATCACACTTCTACTTTACTTTCACTTCAATAAACTTTCCCCGCACATTCTGCTAATAAAGGAACTCAAGATTACTTCTATAGATGGATTGTAGTGAAAGTAAGGTAACATTTTAGGGGAAAGGAAACCCTTGAAATGAATCGAGAATAGGAATTAGTAAGCTTTACTATACTAATGCAAGCTGCACAAATTGAAGCAAAATGTTCATTTCCATTCTTCTACTGTACCCAAAGTACGCATTTATCCGATTGCATCGGATTGCAATGCATCCAAGTAACTGCACTTACTTTGTTAAACACAAAAAACTGAAGAATATATTGCAATGCATATTGCCATCATCATAGTCATTGAAACGAAATCCCCCTCCTCTTCGATTTTTGGTAGTTTCAACCACTTTCATTTTCTATTTGTATTATACTAACTCCTGTCCTAGTACTACCTAAAATGCAATGGGCCTACCCAGTAGTTCGATTTCGATTTCTTTTCTCTTTTTCTGTTCCTACTAAAATGAGGAAAAGTTTCCACTACATTCGTTTTATTCCCTGTCTATATATTTTATGTGATGTGATGGGAAATGGGTGTGTTGTGAGAGAAGAAACTGGATTTTGATAGAGAGAAGAGTAGCCATTTTCGACAGTTCAACTCTTACTCTTTCAATTTTGATTTCTAAAACAGACTAAAATACTTAGCAGTAAAGATATCAATGTTTTCTAATATTACCTTTAAATTCTGAATAAAATCACAATTTTAAAACATTTGTCTTTAAGAGGATATAATTTCAAAAGTACGGTTAACATAAAATTAGTTTTAGTTGAACGAGTTTAGCCTAGAATGCTTGAATACCAGTTACGTGAAGAAATCTAAAATCCAATGAATGAGAAACCTTGATTCCAATCCCATTCCAAAATAAGGAAATACGCACTTCGGTTCACAGGTTAACCTTCACCGTTTCCCAAAGCTTAGGTGCATTTATGTTTGTTCCCAGGATACAAAGCCGGAAATGAAGACGAATGTGAACCTTGAAATTAAAGTCACTGAAGGTAAATTAATATCTTGAGATGTTTTCTCAGCATCCGCTAAGCGCCTCTAAAGTTAATAGAATCTTTCCTCCAAGAATTTTAACGCAACATTAACTCTGCCCCATGAGTAAGAGAAAGATACCTTCCACTTTCTATATACTACTGAGTTCTGACATCCAGAAACGCACATAGCACTCAAAAATGCCTTGTACACCTACTTCATATTCTTGAAAGTAAAACAGTTTTTATTAATACTTTACGTTTCTTTCCTGAACTTGGCCTTCGCAAGAAGTAAAGCGCATTTTGAATCTTATACGACTTTTCTTTCCTTGTGTAGCTTACACACCACACCCACATACACACATGCGAATCTCATGTTAGAAAAGATTAAAACGAAGAATTTTTATAAATTTTCTTACAGCCTTGAACTTGGTACTTTGTGCTTGCTTCTGCTACACACAGAAAAAAAGATTTGATTTCCTTGAGGTAGAATAAATCTTAAATAAAACGGTAAAAAGCATAAGCAAAAGAAATAAGACTGCGTATGAATTCGGGAAGGTGGGTGGGTTGGTATCATATAATATATGATTCTTCCCCCGGCGTACTCTCAATCAAAATCTCTGAGTGGTTCTAAAATTGAAGGGCTTAAACTTCTCCACAAAGAAATTGAATCTTGGTGGTTTGGTTTGAGTCTTGAATCTCTGGACTCTTGGCCTTGCTTTCTTTTCTCTTGACGGGTAGAGAGGAAATAAATAGGCTTTGTAGTAGTTTCCGGGATATCTTTCATACATGGAGAGTGAACTTTCTTTGATCTTTTATTTGGGCTCTGAAAATTGTGAGAAAACAGAGAGGCCTTGCCATTTTAAAAAATGTGTATATAAGCTTTGAGGAGATGTAACCTTGAATTAAGCTGTATCTTTCTTATTGGAGTATGAATAAATGAAACAATTGAACTCAAGCTATTCATCGTGAGAAAACCTTTCAAAGGATTAATTTATTTTCAACCTTCAACCGATATCTTAAATTGCATGCATTTCCGTAAAACCGAATGAATGTTTACATAATTTTATCAAACAAAGAATATTTCACAATTTCTAGAAGTGCATACACAAGCATGTATAATGTCCATTAGCATTAAAAATGTTTTCTTTGGAGAATAAGGATAATTAAAAAGTTTTATTGGTTCAGCATTAAGTGTTGGGTTTGCTAATGGCTATGTTCGGTAGTGTAAATGACTCAGGAAAAAGGATTGCACAAAGTGTTATTTTTATTATTGTGCAAGCACTGAAAAACCTTCTTGTGCGTATAACAATGCAATAAAAGAGTAAAACTCAAACAAAGTTTTTTAAGGATAGAGTAGTTCCATTCCAAAGCAAATGACACTACAATAGTTTTTGTGACATTTCTGCTTGCCAGTAGTGTAATACAAGTATCAAAAAGCAGAAAGATTGTTTAAAAGATATCAAACATAATATGGACAGACATCCCCCACTGTCACTATCCACTATCAAGATACTGACAATTTTCATCCCTGTCCCCTGTCTGTCCCATGCCATTAGCAGTTATTGTCTTAGTGAGTGCGAGAAGGTAAACATTAAAGTGAGTGAAAGTAGCTGAAATTCATCGATCCATCTTATGATGAGATTTCACGGATCTTAATTCCTTAGTTGTATAAGCAGGAGACGCACTCATTATTTTTTCATTGGAATTTCCCTAACCCTGTTCAGTCAGAGTTTTCCACCCTCACTCACTCACTCTCTCAATGAATGAATAAGGATGACGATGATGATGAAAATGCAATGTAATCTTCAATCTATACTCTTTAAGAACCTTTTTTTAGCTAAAACAAACTCTACTTCAGAGTTTGAAGTTTCTCTTTGAAATATAATAAAAGTGTGGATTGTACCAACAAGACTTTAGTGTTTTCCCCGGGACTTTTTTTTACCTAAGCTGAACCGACCTCAGTAAGGTTCAATTACTTTCTCTCTCTGTTTCATTGAGGAAGCTGTAGGGGAAATCTCAAAAGTTAGAATAATGTACAATTTTTATTTATAATACTCATCAGCTTAGACCTAAGGACATTGGGGTTTAAAATAAAAACTTAAGTTACATTCATTTTTATCCAACTATACGACTTCTAGTCCCGGGCCTTAGTTTTCTGTTACTTTTAACATTCTTAATTCAACTCTAACTCCGCTTAGGGATTTTCCTTTCCTTTCCAGTAGTGAAAGTTTTACTTTACTCTAACTTTCTTCCCTGTAATGCATTTTCGGTTTACCCTAAGTAAATTCGGTTATACTTTAGGGCTAAAAGTTGGCGACCAAACACTCATTAGAGTTTGCATGGATATCCATTTCATTACTAAGTTAAAACCAAATCTTTAAACTTAAGCATGAGTACTACTACTGCCACTACCACCACCACCATACTGTCTTAGATTTACTCAAAGGACCCATTGAAGATAAGAATACACTTAACTTCCTCATATTATTTCTTGCATCTTCCTTGTTTAGCATTGAAAATGCACTTACAAACAATCTGTGCCCTTCTTCCGTCCAACTGTAGTGGTTGTTGCGGTAATAACTTGTAACTTATACACAAAACTGTATGCAAATGCACATTACATTACAAAATATACAAGAGAATAGTACAA
>JAQGAA010002899.1:0-11783 GCA_034696425.1 Isotoma viridis
TCAACCTCTCCATCATTCATTGTAAGCTTCTCAGTAGCCCCAAACCTTAAGTCATTGATGGCGTTACTTGCAGGAAGTACAAGATGGAATCGTTCAGATTTAGGAAAACTTAGAATGGAATTGGGTATCTTCCAGGGAAGGAAACGACATACATGCCTTTGGTTTCCTCGATATGCGACGTAAAGCTCATGATCATCATTGCAGAGTTCAGCTAATACTTCTTGCATCTGATCAGCTGTTGGTTCAATAGAATCATCTAAATCAATACACCGGCAGATTGTATTGGGTTGCTCATTTTGGAGACACTTCGTCATCGCCCAGATCGGACTTGCGGAAGGATAACTGACCTCTTGGTCCCCAAGGCCAATAATTCCATTTGTCACTACATAAAGCTTTGAGCGTTCGGTTGAAATAAGAGCCTGGCAAATCTTAAGGTATGGCTTGCATATAGCTGAATAATTCGAGCTGGAGTAATTCATACCCCACAGAAACAAAACTCCTTGAATCGTTAGTCCTAAGTCTTTAGTTACAGTATTGAAAAGAAATTCAATATCAGAGTCTTCCTCAGGTCGGACTTACAGATGAATTGTATGATGAACTTTTACAAAATGTCGATGGTGTAGTCCACTTAGCTGTAAAATCAAACTTCTCCGATCACTACAAGAATATTGAAAAGGGACAATCTGACATAAGAACCATTAACGTTAAGGGTACCATAAATGTTTTACGGTTCGTATGCTCAACCAAAACTAAACATCTTTTCCATGCCTCCACAATTGTTGCGAATACCAAATTGGGTGAAGACACAACCTTAGCAGAAACATGGCCAGCCCCAGATGAATTTGACGAATTGCCTAACTCAGCATATCCTATATCAAAGTTTGTTTGTGACCGTCTCATGACTGAAGCTGTTGAACGTGGTGTTCCAGTCAAAGTTTTCCGATTCCCAGCTGTGGGCGGTGACAGTAAAACCGGAGCAAACGTATCCTACGAAAACAATCAATTGATGCTTCGAATGATGAGTTACATCCATCTCGGTTGTATGCCTATTTTTCCTCTCCCATTTTTCATACTCCCTGTTGATGTATGTAGTAACTTATCGCTTCGGGTCTTTTTTGACAACGATGCACCCTATGACCTATATAATGTGTACAACCCACACGCAAATAATGAAACAGAGTTAGTCCAAATTGGAGCAGACATGGGATACAAAATAGAACTTCTAGAACCAGAAGAATTCCAAGTGAAATTAAATGCACAAGAAAACACCAACTTAATTCATTTCCTTAAAGAAGCTTCAGACAACAAAGACGCTCAAAACCGATTCATGAAAGATAACCCAGCTGTTGTTCAAGCATGGGCAAGAAATCCAGGCAACGCTTTTGTCAGCAAGAAGCTATCGAAAATTATACCTGAGTATCCTACGCAAGTTGAGTGCACTTCGTCAGTCATTAAAAGAGACTTGCTGTATGCTAAAGAATCGGGCATCTTTTCCAAATTCGGAATTTAATTGTATAGTATTAAAAATTAACTATTTTGTGCACCTTAATCAAATATTAATCTTATGTTAAGTGTAGTTTTTAGAGTTTAATTAGATTTAGACTTCGAAGTTTAATCAGCTTATTTCTCGATTTACTATCGCACTCGAAGGAAATTTTAACACCCGAATTCTAAAAAAATAAAACAGAAATTAGAAACGCTTTACGGTTAAAAAAATACAAAGATCTGGAGGATTAAGTTTTTCATGAGGAGGGGTTCTAAGCTAGGAAAAATAGTAAGTAATTTTTCAAGCATGATTTATTACTGTATTTAATATTATTTATTGTATGCGTACACACGCTGTAAAATTATGCTAATTCAAACCTGTTAATCTTTACACCATAGATTCCCCAAAATAAGCTGTAGTATAAAAATGACAGAAATAAATCCAAGAATTTCAAAATACTTCGACGAATTAGACCTTTATTTCCTTCCATTTCTGAATGTTTTTTATTGCTCTAACTCTAAGGATATGATTCATGTTCCGAAAAGTGCGAATTTTTTGAAGTATTCATCATAATTTTGTCATATTTTGACTTTGAAACACTATTATAAGTTTACATATTTAGAGTCTGAGTTTAACATCAAAGAGAAAGATCGCAATCATCATTATAGCATGCTCATTGCAACTAGCAATTACATAAAAATATCTATATGAGAAATAATATTAAAAAATTTGCACAGCATGTAACAAACCGAAACAAAACAAACTGCATACTGTTTTGTATTTACTCGTAGAACAGAACACCTCACGAATTGTTTGATTAAAATGATATCAAAACTGGTATGTAATAATATTTGTTCCTTTATTATTAAAAGATAAAATTAACTCATCATACTACTGCATTTATCTAATTAGAGACCCATTGAAAATTAGTTTTTAAATTCGCTAAACCGAATAGGTAATTCAATATTTCTGAATGGAAGTTTTCTGGTTGGATAAAATAAAATTTTAGAAACAAAAGTTTTAAAATGAATCCCAATAGATTCTTATTAATCCATTTAATGACGTATTCTGATGTTCTTAATTTTTCTGGTTAGTATATTAACATTTAGTAGCATATTCTTAACGTTAAGCTTAAAAGCTTATTTGGAACTCTACAATAATGTGTACAAAAATATTTTAGCATAAAGAGACAGAACAATGATTGGAGATGAAATGGGCCGCAGGTTGAACTTCTTTAATCTGAAGGTTTCGAAGAAATGCATATTCAAGAAGGTTCTAAATAAGTTCAAGTTGATTCGTTCTTTAAAAAGCTTTAGAAAACAAGATGCTCGGATCAAAAAACCCTAAGGGAACGTTTGCTAGCAAGAAATTTTCAAGACTTATTCCTGATTACTGATTAGTAATTGCCCTAAGTCAAATTAGAGAAATTTTTCGGTTATTAAAAGAGACTTTAAACATTATGCTGAAATTGTCTTTGCAATATCTTTTAAAAATGGGAATTAAATTATATAAAATAAACATGTTTTACATTTGTGAATGATAAACTATCAAGAGAATTATTATCGTGGTAATCTTTGATTTTAATAAAAATCAAGCAAAATAAAATTCCCCAGTGGTTAAATTTTGATTTCTAATACGAAGGAAGTTATCATGCAAAACTCACAAATGTAACTTGTGTACCCCTATCAACTCAAATTTTAGAAAAGCAAGAGGAAAATTAAGTCTTCCCGTGTTGACTAGCTAGAAATTAGAAATGCAATCTCGGATTATGTTGATTTATGTGGTATCCCTTATCTTGTTTACTATAGGCAGGATTTCAATAACTTAAAGGTAGAAATAGCTTACCTTAGCTTAGCTAACTACATAATTACCTATATTATATTATAAAATATTGTTATTGTTATTTAATCTGCAGCTCATATAGCGTGAGCTTAATAATTCCTTCCTCTCTTAATGTAGGAAATTCCATACTCGGGAATAATTTCATCTATAGATAATTTAACCACAAACACGTGTAATATAGGTATATTTTTCAGAAAATTATCAACACGATAACTCGCATTAGAATAAGAGTAATTTTTTATTCAAGTCTTTGGGTGCCCAGGAAAATATGGACACTAAGTTCTTAACAATCAAAAATCAAGACAAAAACAGAAGTAATAAACCCTTATTAGTTTTTTTCAAAATCTATTAAAATTATACTAACAATTTGTGTTTCAAAATATAAGTATAAAGCTATGCAACCTTATGAAAATTTATATTTCGATATGGATTTTTTTATGTTAACGAATTCAATGAATTTCCAAAACATGTGACAGTCATAATGAATACTGCATGAGATATTACATGAATGTGGAAATCTGGAGGTAAGCTAATTGCCTACATCATTACTTCACAGATAATGTAGATGATTTTCCGTGTTTTTTGTCCTTATTATTTTCATGACCATGTTTATAATGTCCTGATTTTTTTGTCTATATACTTATTGTTAGTGGTAGTGTCCACATTTCACTTGTACATATTTTGATCAACACCTCAAGCGTCTAAGCTCTGAAATACCTAAGGTTTATAAACTGATTAATGCAATTTTCTGTTGAATCCCTCACAGGAGGATTAAATTCCACTACACAGCTTTCAAAAATTTTTTAACATCAAAGTCCAATTAATAAATTTCAAAGAAGAAAGCTGTGAAGCATTGAAATTGTTCTTGAGGGAAGTTCTGTTCTGAAAAAATGTTAAGTAGGATTTATGAAAACTATCAGCTTTATTTTATTTAGTACGAATTTGCAATTTGTAAAACTAAAATTTATACATACTATTAGCTTTAGCAGCTTATAGATTTCACGTTACTAAAATTGACTAAGCTATTTTAAAATTCAATGCCCAAACAAATTTTTGCATAGCATGGGATTGCTTTAAGTTATATTTTCTTTTGAGCATTAGCTTACGTCAAGGCGTAATAATGTTGTAGCCGTAGCTAAATGTATTTTTTTGTTCTGTAACTTGTTTAACTTCATTAATTTTTTTTAAATTGTAGTAAATTATATAATCTAGTGTTTGTCATTCAATATGGCATGTTTGTATGATATTAATCTATTACTAGACGTAAAAAATTGCACATTAGCTACGAAGTAGTAGTAGTTATAAAGAATGTAAGAAAAAAATCCAAATACACTATCAACTATTAAGTATCTGCTTATTACTCTTTAACCTACCCCATACATATTTAATGAATCCCCTAATTACAAATAGTATGAGAGGTTAAAGAAGTTGATGAATAACCATTCCGTTATAAAATGATTATCAACTAATTCAAGGTAACATCTTAGAAGAAACTGCATATCGTACAACTTTATTTAATAGATCCCCGGAATGTAGCCCTTTTCTAAGTAATCCCCCAGGTTCACAACAGGTTTGAAAAGATATAGCTATACACTGTGCTATCCTACAGTGTCCTTCCCACTAACCTGTTTTTATGCACTTTCCTGAATTTTTGGCTTAATTATCAAACATAAATAGTAAATTTTACGCTATAAGTGACAAAATTCTCTCAAGGCCATGTATTTTAAGCAATTGTAGCAATGAAGGGTATGTACCTTATCGCTTAAATTGAATCTATAATCTTAGTTTGAAAAAATCAAGAATCAAGTATTTTTTTGTAATAAATTAAAAGTAAATATTATTTGCGTAGAAGAATCAACTTTTTTTCATTTGTATTTCCACTTCAGGAAAATGCTCAAAACCAGATTAACTTAATGATACATTCATTCCTCACCACAATACTTTTATTTAAATAGCTTATTAGCCAATTTCTTTTTACAACTTTGGGACATGTTGGGTACTCTTGTCAGATTTTAATACCTAATTGATTAAATGTGATTGCATGTTATCAGACACTATCATTGTTTTAACTTTTATATTAGACGATTTAGGTCAAGATTGGGTGGAAAATGCCATAAATTTATAAAACGGAAAAACTTATCCAGAAGCCCCTGTAATTACAAACTGTCGAACCCATTGATTAATAAATTACTGTGTACTTAAAAAGAGCTGGTGATCATCATGTCTCGTCTGTAAATATCACATTAACGCATACAACATGACACATGACCTAAAGATATTCTCAAACAAAGACCTTGAATAGATTTGGGAAACTACTTTCCAATGAATTTTATAGTTCAAGTTTATAAAAAGCGAAAGGTCTAGTCAAGGGAATTAAACTTGTCATAACCTTCAAGTCTTCAGTCCATAGAAAAAAAGTAAAGTACAATTTTACAAATTGAATATGGTTGGCTAATTGCTTGTGGTATAATGTGTACCCTCGTTTTTTACAACCTGATAAATGATGATTTATATGTCAGTAATTGCACTTATAGAATCTCATTGCTAAAGTTTGATACAATGCACTAATCAAATCTGTGTGACGCACTAGCATGCGTATAAAAAATAGGGGTTTTTTAGATTTTTTTTTACCCTAGGATAAAAAGCTGGTCAAAAAGCTCGACGATTGTTTCGTCATTTTTAGAATATGATGTATTCTTTACAAATTACAGATATTATAATTGATTTCTATAGTGGTAGACCCTACCTTATCCATGAAATATGCATAATTTCGTAGCTTTCAAGAGAATTACAAGGGTACAAAGAACGATATCCGGCAACAAAGATATTTTAAACTAGTTATACAGTAAACTATAGTGCAAAATTGCCCTTCTCTCTGATTCGTTAAATGTATGAATTTTCCTGATACCCATTTGAATTTAGAATTAAAGAAGTCAGTTGCATTTTCTAAAATTCCCAACTTGCTTAATAATGTTTATTTTTATGGCAGTTAATTAAGCATTTAATTACCACAGTGGGGATCTATTGATTGCAACATGCAAAATCTCCAAATACTAGTTGTTCGTGTGAGTGAAATTGCTCCAGCAGAGAGAAGAGACATATTAATACTTTTTTTAAGAATATGCATTATGAGTACTTAGAAATGGAAAAACCAGTAACTTAACCCACTCCTATTAGTAGGAGCTACATGTGTACAAGCAGGACCAACTGCCTAAATGAAAGTCCCTAACTTGGGATGATGGAGATACGATGGAAACTACGAAGACTACCAACACGATTTGGTTTTGTTTTAAAAGGGCAGCACTATAATCATAACGCTTAGTTCTTAATGAACTAGCTTCGTGTCCTGTTACCTCTTTGTTGTAAGTAACGATAAAGTTCATCTTCAGTCCAACGATTTTTCATAATTTTTTTTCTGAAACTCGACCTTAGAAAAAGATTGAAACTTGAACTGTCACTGTCTTGATATTGTTTTGTTTTAATTTGAACATTCTTTAAAATACTTCCGATATTGAAAACAGCAATTATTAAGTGACTTCCGAATTAAAAATTATGGGAGGTAAGTGGTGAATATTATAATATTTATCGTAAAACTCGTGCTACAACTAACCCCAAAGTGATGTTAGTTAATCGTTTCTATTTTTGTACTTAAACATGAAGCCAGAATATTAATAGTTACTTTCATTTAAGGAGAATAAATCATTGGTACCATGCCATTTTCTTTAAATCCGATTTCCTAATTTCGGTTTAGGTTAATACTTTTTTTTACATTAATTCCTAAATAACTGATACCTGAATTGAAATGAGCCCAAGATTCAAGATGGTTTTATTTTTTATTGCAGTTGTGTCTAAGCTGTGTAAAAAAAATACATTTTTTTGATAGATTTGCAATCAAGGGTAGCTTTTAAAATTAGGTATTTCATTAAGTAACTATTACTTAATACTTTGAAAAACTATTAATAATGTAAAACGGGAATGATAAGTTAGATCTTTTAATTAATAAGTCCAAGAAGAGCTTATCATTCATCATTGATTGTGGGGGTTGTTAAAACGAGGTTTACGAAAATAATGTTTCATTTGGATCTGGTGGTGGTATTCGTGATTGGTTGTAATTTACATAATTAATTGTTTTATAGAACGAAAGGAGTGCTGGGTGACTACGGCCTTGGACACAACACAATGCGTGAAAGCCCTGGTGTTGGCAAAGTCCCTTCGACGGGTTATGACTTCAAGAAGTCTCATTGTCTTAGTCTCGCATTTGCTACCTGACGAATTGTTGTAAGTAGAAAGTCTTGTAATACTCATATTAATTGTTTAAAGGAATTTCTACTATTCTAAAATTTTATTATTGCATGTAATACTGGTGCCCTTTGTCATTCCGCATAAATTTGAAAAATTTAAATTCATTAATAGGGTTATGAAGATTGAATTTTATTCAGGAATATTTAATATTTCACATTTGCATTTAATACATCGTGATCGTGGATTTAGATTTTGCTATTTCGTAAGATGCAGTCATAGTTGATTATGTTAATGAAAAATGCGTCTGTGGGAATGTATTTGAGTTGATTATATCTTTTACATAAATAGGCAAAACAAAGCATGCTTCTAAATAATTAAAATTTACGCCTTTTGTTTCAATACTTGAAATTAATGAGGTGTATACATTTCAACTAGCTTGGAGTAAATACGGAAGTTTTTCTAAAAAAATATTTTCTGGTTAGCTTGTTTAATGAATGTGTACTGAGAGTTTCGGAGCTTTTTTTTTACCTTATTCTGGCATGAAATATTTTCATAAAAAATGCATAGTTCAGTTTCTAAAACTCGTTTAAAATTCATTGTAGTTCTTAATTTTGTGATTTTTATCACTCATGTCATCGCCTGAAGGTTTTTGTCTGAAGTTTTCAAGATCAACAATTTAAAACAAATACCGGATATACAGTTTAAACTAAACTTTAATCATTTTTGAGAATTAGAAATTGAATTTGTTTCTGAAATGTATATCTTAAAAATTGATATTGCTTATTTAAAAATATTCAGTCTTTTGTAAAAGCCCATTAAAGATAATTAGGAATTTTTAACAAACCTGAACTTAAATAAGTTTCTAATCTACGTTAATTTGAAGATTTAGACTAGTATTAGTTTCATATTTATCCTCCCTGGGAAGAGCGATTTTGTTCAGATGTTTCCAAAGTATGAGGAAATGTGGAATTTCTCTGTCAACGCAAGGCAAGGTCTAATAGGAAATGCTTGTTTAAGTATTCTCATATTGGTCGTACTTGTTTAAAAAAAGAATGAATTGAATTTATATAACCTTTCCTGTATTGAGGCTGCTATCACTAATTAATTATTCGTATAGACTTTTCCTTGTGTCTACCACATTGTATGTACTCACAGTTGCGATACATGGACAATTACCAGTTCTGGGAGGACATCAAGCTTTTTTTTGTAATTAGTGAATTGTGAAGAACCCAATGCCTAAATATTTATGAAACATTTTCTGCCAAAAACTTCGATCAAAGCTATCTTCAAATTGAGCTATCAGACAAACTTGTATATGTAAGGATTATGCAGCAAGTTAATTCATGTTACGAAATGCTTCGAATGTACTTCGTTGTTTGCCACCACTAAACCACAATGTGATGGATGAATAATGATTGATCTTTCACACAAAAAACACAAAGAAAAAAAAATGCCCTCGGTTTCATTCAATGTTAAAAGTTCTAAGGAAAGTTTTGATGAAATTTTGTTTTACTGACATGCACAATCCATGAGAATTTGTTTTAATTGGACTATTTGGGCAAGGTATTTATTTAATTGGTTTTGGTTTACGTAAACGAATTATTCCATTTGAAAACAATGTTATGAAAGAAAACAAAATGGAATACCAACGAAGCAGTTCATTTACGTCTAAACTGAAATCAAATTTCAAGATTTTAACCTCAAACCAAGACTAAATCTAAACGGTATGCATGGAATGGATGGGTCGGTCATGTTCATGTCAATTTGAAGATTGAAAAGGCAACATCTATTATAGCTTATTCTTTTCTTCTCTTTTGAGTTGTTTTAATAGCAATTGATTTTTTTTAGTTTAGTTATTTTATTGACTTTTTGAAGAGAAATATTCTAGGTTCTATACTATACGTGACGAAATTATGATCTCCATCCAATCTAATCATGAGAAGTATTCTTATGAGAGTAGACAGTAGAAGATGATGATGCTTCTAAATTAATATGCTTGCAAATTTTACTTTTAACACTACGAAATTATACAATGACAACTTACAACAAATAATAATCAGCAACTCGGCTCGGGTTCTACTCTAGGCATAAAAGACAACAAAAGACAAAAAAGTTACTCCTTAGCAGAGTTAACTCTCCTTTGAAACTTTGCCTAACTCTTATGCATACTGTAATATGAACTACATAAATAGGTTCATTCAAGGGATATTTTTAAGGTTAATGTGAAGCTCAGAGATTCTAATAACTCTAAGGTGAAAAGATTAATAATAGAAACGTTCTATTTTCGGTGTACTATTTCGATCGACTAAGTAATTCAAATTAAAGGACAATTAACAAAAGGAATATACCATTTTAACACTGTATAGGGAAACTTTACAAGAGGAATTTGATGCATGCATTCGACTTGATCGACAATGGTTGAAGATTCAAGGCATGACCGTGGAATTATATGCGAAGATGTACATTTGGGGACCGAGTATGGCTAAATGGAGTAAAATGGTGTTTTTGGACCCAAACACCATGGTATGCAGGAAACAGGATTAGCAATATTCCCAAAAAAATAAAATTTTCATATTGTCTATAAAACTTATAAAGTATTGTCTTTTATTGTAGGTTGTAAAAAACTGTGACGAGATTTTTCAACTGAAGCCGTTCACCATCAACGATTTGGCTATATTTATTGCGAAACCTTCTGTAAAAATTTGGAAACAAATGATAGATGCAATTAAAGGAAATACTGTCAATGGTATGATAAACAAAAACAGTTTATTTAAAAAAAATACACAATGATACATGTTGTTTTTTGTTATAGAAAAAACGTTAGCAAAAATATTTATTGAGAATGGGTCGAGATCTCTTGATGAGAAGTACAATCTTGAAGTCTGTCTGAACAAAGCTTTAGCCAAGTAAATTTCTATTGTATTTTAAAAAATGTTTACATTTTGAAAAATTTTAAAATTATGAAACTTTTAATGTTTGAATTTTTTTAGAAATCTTAATGAAATTCTGATAGTAAAATTTAACGGAATTCATCCCATTGAAGTTTTTCAAGATTGCAGCAAAGAGATAGTCTATGGAATGATCGAAAAGGTAATGCAATTAAACGGCTTATTATCATTTAACGTTCAAGCTAAAACAGTGTATAATTCTTAAGATACAATGCATTTTTCGCACAAATAATTGTTTGTGCACAGAAGAAAACCAACAAACTATAATTATCGAGCTACTGCTTTCATTTCATTCCATGTCAATATAATAAACTATCTTCAATGTCATGTGCTTTTCAACTTTTAGGCATTAGTGGAGCTATGGAAAACGGACTTTGACAATGGAGTCGTTCAACGGATTGCTAATTTAGAAATAGTAAGCACGATAAAGCTTATATACTAGTTTGTTAAGACAGGTGAGCATAAGCAAATCCAACCATAAAAAAATGTCAATAAATTTCTTACTCATTTAATAGCTAAACTATAATGGCTTAAAAAGCTATCTCCAACAATACCGAAATAATAATCCGTCCTTAACCCTGCCACCGGACAATTACAACAATGCAATAGCAATTGTAGGAATCAGTTGCAGATTTCCTGGGGCTAACAACCTCGATGAATTTTGGAAACTACTTATAGAAGCCAAAGATGCAATTGGTCACTGCCCAGAGGGCCGTTGGAATACTGAGAAATGCCCTGTTTATCAAGAAGAGTCTAAAAACTCTCAAGGTGGATTTCTTAATTGCTCAGTAGATGAATTCGACGGAAAATTCTTTGGCGTGAGCCCCATGGAGTTGACCTTTATGGACCCGCAGCAAAGATTGACTTTACAGGTCGCCTGGGAAGCTCTTGAAGACGCTGGAATAAATCCTTTGTCTTTGAAAGATACTAATTCTGGAGTGTTTGGAGGTGCATGGCGAACTGACTACCGAGAAGCTTTGCAAAACGCTGGCGTCTCCGAAACTGAATTTTTTAGGGGCTATTTGGGAAACTCTTTGGGAGTGCTTACTGCAAGAATTTCTCATGTTCTAGGATTGACAGGGCCCAGTATTGGGACAGAATCTGGGTGCTCTTCATCGATTGTGGCGGTTGACTTAGCTTGTAAAAGTCTTATACGAAGAGAAACTGACTTGAGCCTTGCTTGTGGAATTAATTTACTCATCCATCCATTTACTGGAAAAACAATGAATACCGTTTTGGCTCCAGATGGACACTGCAAGACATTC
>JAQGAA010002900.1:0-11782 GCA_034696425.1 Isotoma viridis
ATGTGCAGTCAAACAGAGTCATTGGGTTCAGTGCTCCACCTTAACTCAGATGACGCAGGGCACACCCCTAACCTTTTAGAAAGATCCGAGTCCTTTAATCACAATTGAGAAGTTAGGCTAAATGTTGCAAAGGCACCAGGGACGTAGCCGGTGTCTAGATAGACCGCTCAATTCACCGGGTAGAGGACGAAACCTGAGCCACGGGCAAATTTTCAACGCAGGCGAATCCAGTCCACACTACGGCACTGCTAGGTGTTTCCCTCCTTCTTTTTCTTATTAAAAATTCCTTAGTTTAAAAAAATAAGTATTTTGAAGTTTTAACTGTTTCGAATAAAATTGTAATTTAAAATAATTGTCAATTTTGTATTGCGGTAGAGCAGAAAAAACTGCATCTAATGATGACAAGATTGTTTAATTATGGACAATGTAACTCCTAAAACTTTAATTATTAGAAATATTCAGGAACTCAGAAGCTCCCTATAGCTGTGTCTGTGTCTGTGCTCTAACATATGTTACATACATTATCCCACGCATCAATTATCCAACTGGGCACTTCTCGGTTGATTTTTGCCTTAATCCGAGTTTTACGGTAATTGTATACTTGGTTGAGGTATTTTATGCTTACTATTTGTGTCTCAAACCCTTTTTTGAATCGAACATTTGTTACTAACATTGTAAGTGCACTTTTAAATATGCCAGCTGTCCTTCCCTTGTTACACATTTAAACCAAATAGAGTCATTTCTCAGTGGACAGCTAGGAAATTAATTTTTGGACAAGACATACAACACTACTAGCTCTTATTTTCTTTTTTTCCAGGACTAATGCTATTGAATAGTACATAGAATCATTATACATCATTGTCATTCAAGGAAAAAATAAATGGGATTTATTCCACGCACATCCTTGAAATTCTCTTAGTGCCTTTATTACGGCTGCCTCTTTACCTACCTTACCCTTATCGCCTTATCTTTGCAATTGCTTTCATGCACAATTAGGTATGCAGTTTTATTAGGAAGTATAAATTGTGTACCTAAACCTTCTTAGGCTCAAACTTAAGGATCATTAAAATTAATAAGTGAGTTTTTGTATTTCGGAATTATTAACTTTTGTTAAAAAATAAAGTTAAAGATGTATTTGCTTAAGAAAATAAATGAAGAAATCTAAAGCTTATTAAACTTAATTTATATTGTGTATTATATTGTACCTTTGAGAAAGTAATTGGATGAAATATTGAAAGTCTTGTAAGAAAATAAGCTTTGAATTTTCTACTACAAACAAATTACTAGAATAGCTAAAGTTACTGTTAGAAAACAAGTATTTTCCGGCAAATAGAATAAAACGACAAAGGAGTGGTATTACTAAACAGATTTCAAAATCTCGCATAACTTTTTCTTTAAACTTTTGACATCTCCATTCTCATTTCGTTTTAAAAAGGCAATTACTTCTTAAGTTTATTTTTCATTCCAGTAAATGCTATTTGCATTGACGTAAATCTTTTTCATTGTAAATAAGTAGGAGAATATTAGGAATTCCTGAAGTGAAAGCTTGTGTGCAGAAGTAAAGTACTTCTGCTTTAACTTCTTGAAAACTGTTGAGAAATAAATAAGCTTTCATTTCACAAATAAGAATATTTTTTCGGTAGTTACGAAACACTGGGGGACAATTTCTTAAAGTGGCAAATAAAACCTAGACAGGGTATTTTTGTGTTTATTTTATTTCCATTAAAAGTTTGAGGAAATGTTTAAGTTAGTTGGAGTGTCAGTAGGCATTACAAAACTGAATGATAGAACACCCCTATGGTGTACTATACATGACAAACGAACTAGATGCAGCTAATTTTGTAGATTTGGAGGTTGGATTAATTTCTTCTGTTGAATCCAAATTTAATTAAGATATCATAACATCTAGGCCTAAACTGAAGTAATTGGTTTAAAATATATTTGTCGTGAAAGTCTAAAGAGATACAAAAAATATTATTTTTAGATTCAAATTTTTATTGCTGTCTTTTATTTATAAGTTTTGACTCCAAAAAAGTTTGAATAGCTATTGCGTACCAATCCGACCTCTACATATTCAAAGGATTCACAGACTGTAACCGTTTCCATGCTCGAACTCATCTCTTACCCCTTCTTGAAGAAAATAATTTTTCAGTAAACCAAGAGCTGAGAAGTCTGAGTTGTTTTTCAAGGTTCAAGATAATAAAAAATTATATTTAAGTAGTAGTGTTTGTCTCGTGTTTTTGAGACAACTTATTCTAATTTATTGGTGCAATTTTTGCTTCCTCTATTTATACTCTGTGGCATTTCAAAATTTCAACTTGTTTAATGCAACTTTACTATAAATTACATTGTTTTTACATGGAAGATAATTCAAGCAAAAGGATTCTTTTTAAAATTCTACAATCGAATTAGATATAATTTTGCTTTATAGGTATTATGAATGGCTTATAGAAGGAAAATGTATCCAAATCAGTACTCAATATGCCAGTGGTGCTTAAGTGTTTATACTATGCGTAATCTACAAAGGAATAATTGAGTGAGTAGGAGTCCAGACTAATTAGTAAATGCTAGACAGAACACAGACAGGAGGACAACTCGAACCTAATTAGTAGAGAGCTGAGGCAAGGGTGAGCTATATGGCTCACTCTTTACTATGACAAATAGGTTTGCCAGCTCTTTATATAAGTTGCTTGAAATATTTTTAAAACTTTCAAAGTATATTCATTCTTTACTTAGAGTCTACTTAGATTAACTCAGGTGTATTACAATAGCCATTATAAATCTACCTTTTTGTAAATACAAAATTAAGTTTGGTATCATTATCCAAAATGATAAAAGCTGGCCTTATCTCCTTCATTCATACATATATATAGTCTATTTGAATGAATTAATTTTTAAATAGCCAAATATTTGCATGAATATTCAGGCCGACATTAATACTAGGAATCATAACTCTTTTAGGAATCTTTTTAATGAGATTAATATATAGGTACTGTTAACATTTCCAGCTAAATTTTGAGCAAACGTAATGAAAATCTACCGCAAAAAAGTTTTCAATAGTAGTTAGTAAAGGGAAAATGCGAAAGTAAAGAGATCAAATCAAACTATAAAAATCATGAGAGTGACCCACATATTCCAACAATGTCATATGGAGTTCTTACTTTCAGAAAGAAATTCGACAGTTTATTTCTTTTCAAAAGTATTCCACTATGTCAATACTTGTAAAGATCTCTGGTGTTCACAGAATTGCTGAGATGGATAACAATTTTGTCAGGATGAATGCAAGAGCTCTTCGCATACAAGATAATAATAAATATATAAAAACAACTTCTCGACCTGGAATTTCATCCTTGTTCATGCTGACCATGCTGGTGGTCCAATTTCTATCTCTGGAGATGAAAGCAGTAAAGAACTGAAAAAAATTGTGGAGTAAAAAGTAAAAAAAGTCTAATATTTCATAACGCTGAAGGGGAAATTTTTTGTGAAAGCCCACATAGGCGAAACAGTAAAAACAACCTCATACAGCTACCACTATGGAGAAGTTTTTACTTTTCTTAGGAAATCTGGACAACTCAAAGTCAAGAGGGAAGACATGACTTGTTTTTTGCTTTTATAAAATGATGATAGTTGATGGTAACAGTGTGGAGTAAATAGTTGCAGTGTAGTTGGTCCAGCAAGTCAGCTCTCTTAAGTAAGAAATGGTCCTTGGTTGTGGCGATGATAGTGGTTTTATCATTATATATTTCGAGGAAATGATCATTGGAAGTCCCAAGAGTTATTAAGCTCTTGTCAGTGTTGGTTAGAATCTGGCCAAAAGTCCACTATAAATACCCTATGTTAGTGCCAACGGCTGTACTACTATAGTATATAATAAGGCAATATTATAGTAGCCGTATTCTGAACCAAAGAAGTAGCTTTTGGTTTTCCTAACATTTTACAAAATGGAAAGCCAAGTAAGAAGGATGAATCCCATCCCAGTTGCATTAATTAGGCGGATTAAGAGGATTTTATTATATATAGAAAGTTGCATTAGGCAAGGAACCACGGTTAGAAAGTACAAAGAGCCTTGAAGTTAATGGGCTCTCTCGAACTAACCAACATCACTCCTGACCAGGCTAATTTATGCCACTTCAACATCATCACAGAAGAGAAAATTCTGCCTGCTACTTCTGCTTCTGGGTACTTTTTAACATGAGTCAGTTTATTTACACAAGTTGTGTACGCTCATTCCATATAGTCTAAAAGGATGAGTAGGAGATTTCATCCTCTTTTCTATATTAATTGTCTCCTCAAAAAACCTGGACTAAATTTAAATTTATATTCATGGAAAGTGAGCTAGGGTAGTAAGGGTACAAAGTTAAAGTAGAAAGATACATATAGAATTATACTTCGATGTTTCTAACCATAAATCATTTGTGCCAGCTTTTTCTGATATTATTGTGCCACATGAAACGAGATGGGAACTTGTGCGGTAGGGAAAATTGCCATGTCATTCGTACTTTGAGGTCGCTCTACTCCTACAAATCTTTTGAAGTGTTATTAAATTCTATGCCGAGTATGATATTGAAGGAATATGAACAAGGTGACACATTAGGATATATATAATCTTGCATGGGATTTATGTACAGGTTTATACCTAGGTTTTGTGTTTACTAAAACCAAGATTTGTAAGATGAGCTTTTGAAGTATATGGATTCTCAATCTCATCAACCAAGTGGATATATTTTGATGAGGATAACTTTCTTCCTGCTGAGTGAACCCCTTTCATTGTATAAATAACTTGAAAATTTTAAAGGGTCATAGAAAGCGAGGTCAGGGAATTAGAAGATTCACATCACTACGATATGATTACGTCTCTTATTCTATATTTAATATCAGTATAACAGTTACTTGTGGTTTTCAAAATTATATTTGTCAGTCAGACCAGTCAGGAATAGGAAAGACTTAATATACGTGAATGCAATTGACTTGGATGGTTAGCCAGACAGAGATGTAATTAATATGTAATCTCTTGAGAGATGTGGCTCTCTTGATTCTTGACAATATTACAAACTCCGTTAAATTAAGACGTTAACGTCTAAGGCTTACTTGAATTTGGGAGGTTGAGTGGTTTATACTATTGGCTTAGGCTAAGGGTGTTAAGGGGTTCCTTTCAAGGTTTGGATGATGAGGATGATAAAGATGAGGGACTGGTTTGAATAGAAATGATTCGATGGGAACGTCTAGTTGTAAATAACTAATGAAAACTGACGGACTGAATTGACTGCTTTTGGTGAGCTTGACACTTTTTTATTACTTTTGTTACGTTTTTTGCTTATATGAGTCCCTTGATAATTACGAAAGAAAGAGTGATAGACTAGGTCATCATCAGGCAAGGTCTCATTGGGGCACAAAGAGTCAGGTCAGTTTGGTTGAATTTGATTGTGTTGAGGTAATTGAGTTTGAATGACTTGACCTTTTGATTCGTATTGGGCGGAGTCAATTTGTACGAGCAAAAAATGCATCTATAATAAAAGACATCTAGCAAAGTTTTTACTGAAATCGTACGTACGTGCAATAAAATAATTTTTTATCTTTTATTTATTTATGTAAAATGAACATCATGAAACAAACAGTACTGATTTTCACCATTGTTTTTTAAATAATATGATGTCGTTATTCAAAAATAATTCGACTTCGTGTAGTTAAATTACGACCTCAACCACTACAATCAAGTAAAACATGCAGTATTAAATATAACGGAGGGGGATTCTTTTTTCCCAAATTATACAGAAATTCGTAGTTAAGAATTAAGCTTATAATATTATGTACTCATAGTACAAAAATCATGCACATATTTTACCATTACCTTCGTATTTTCTACCCAAATCCAAAAGAAACCAGACACGGCAAATGGAGATTGAATGATGTCCATACAGTACAAATATGACGTGCAAACTGACGTGCAACTAGATTGAAAAATCGCTGCAGTTGTGATGCTCGCGTGACTAAAATTTAATTTGGAGTAGAAAATAGGGAGAAAAAAGAACATGCATTTTTTATTTTTTATATTGTTCTTAGACATGCATAACCACATAAGAGAGCAGGTAAAATTCACAGGTAGGTCTGTTCTTTCACCAGACAATTTTATAAATTCAAATGAAAATTAAATTCTAGAAACTGCCAGCGGTAAATATATAACCAAATTTAAATTTTAAATTTTGGCGTCGGTAAAATATAGTCAAGGGCTTATCTAAAGCCTAAAATTATTTTCTAAAAAATAATGAAAATTCTAAAAAATACAGTCAATGTTTTAAATGTTATCATAGTAGATTAAATTTTCATTGCAGAGAGTATAAATATCCATTATAAGAAAAGTCGTTCCTAGGAAGCATTAATCATGTATAAGAGTCGTCCATCAAAGCATAAACCACTAGAAAATTTGCAACAGCAGTTGTTGTAGCAGTCAACTAAAAGTAAGTAGAAGTGGCCTGAACAACTAGTAACCAGTCAGTTCAGCATTATTATACTGTAGCCGAAGTGGTGGTATTAGTATTTTGTGTCTTGAGTGAGGTTTTCGTACAGCTCTCATGACATGACATACGAAAGAACCAAAATTCAACATCAACTGCCATGACTATGACTGACACGAAATCTCTTTCTAGATGGAATGGAGTGTTTCCCATGAAACAAATCAGCACAGTTAACTTAACATATTAGTTGGGGTAGTAGTAGAAAGCTAGTAGAGGGACTTTCACTGAAAGCTATGAGAACACAGGTTTTTCTACTCGTAAATCCTAATGTGATATGAATATATGTGCTGGGAAAATAAAAACATTCATACAGTTTTGTAGTAGAATAGGGCAATTTAAAGGAAATCAAGATACTAGATTCTGAAATCAAAAGTAAATCATGAATTATATAAAAGCACACCCTATTACTCTCTCGAACATGTATGGACTTACTTGAGCCAACTGCTTGGAAGGTTAAATATGTGTGTGGGGCTTGTGCTACGTAGTCTTCTAGATTATTATACAGTATATCTTGAGTTCGCAGAAAGTGGTAGTGGGGGTAGGCGTGTAAGCGTTACATGCTATTCTAGATATTTCTAACAGTTTTGTACTTTCACCCTGCCAGCTTTCTCTTGTTTTTGGGATGAAGTAGATTTGTTGTAGTTGTCGTTTATTCGTTAACCTCGTCTGTCTTTTCTTTCTTGCCGCTAGTCTAGAAATTTGCCAATTCCACCAAGCAGACCAACTAATAGTAGTAGTGGTAGTTGTAGCTGTGAAGTGATAGTCGTGGTTTACTCTTCAGGATGGATTGTGCTGATGATGCTATCCTATATATGTTCTGTAATGTTACTTTGCTTTGTATGTAACTGTGAGTAAAAACATGAACACTGTATTCAATGTACTGATCATAAGTTCTTGGGAAATTTTTAGCTGAGGGAAGTAACTATTGTAAAGGGATGAATTTTATGAATTGAAATTCGTTAGGAAGAGTACTTGTTGTTTTCTAAAAGATATTTAGCACAAGATTTCTAAACAATTTGAGAAATATCTTATGCCAGTGAAGTTCAGCTTGTTTTTGCGGAATTGCAGATGTTGAGTTGTAGACAGGACAGGAGTTTCACCTCCCTTCATACAAAAATATAGATGACAGCAGAACCCACTACTTCTACTACTTATATACAAGTAGTGTAGTACATAAGCACAATAAGAAATGCCTACTTTCTCTCACATAACAAATGAATTGAGAAGCCATAAACTTTTTACAACCTCGGCGGTGAAATGAACTTTTTTTCTGTAGCGTATTCGTCAGGACTACTTTCTCTCTCCTAGTTTTCCGGTTTTTTTCCGGTTTTGTGTATTAAAATACAAGAGATATCTGTCTTATAAATATACACCCATTGATACATGCTACAAGAGTAACACGAGCGTTCAACATTTGCGCTATAAAAAGCGTTCCTAACATTCCCGTTCGGGTCTCTAAAGTTGGTCTAGCTCAGAAGATCAACTTAAAACCTAGAAATACTTGAGACTTGGAGACCGCACTCGAAAACGGGTTTCTCATTACTTGTCCGCGTTCTGTGTCTACATATGTATGATATTAATAAAGTAGAGAGAGTAAAATGTAGCTTTCTCGGGATTGATGGATGGCTGATTAAAATGCCCATGCACTTTCCCTCATTTCCAAGTTGCACTTTACCGTACAAAATTATTTACTATGGTTTTTACAGAATCTCTAGATAAATTAAGCCTTAACTGCGTCCTTGTCAAAATGTAGTAGGAGTTGAAAATGCATCTGGTATGCTTGGGGAGAAATTGCAATTACATTTTAAACTTTCCTGATACGTGTGTGTATCATAGAGCTTTGCATATTTGCATGTGATGGGTTGCCCTTATCAAAGAGGTTCTAAAAATTGACAAGGAGTCTCTTAAATCATACTGTAACATTATTATAAAAAGAACATTTTCTAGCTAGCTGTTGTAAAATTGAAGGAAGTTATGAAACAGACTAGTGCTGTCCCTCCTGAGGGACAAGTGAGCCATCCAAACCAAAGTAAAAGCAAGAAGAGTCTAAGAAGAATATGACTATGATGACATGACGGAGAAAGTAGATCCAATCCACCAACTCCTTTTTCCTTCATGCCTCTAGGCTCAGCTTACTAACCACCACCACCACTACTGACTGACTGCCACTGAAAACTCTCTTATATCCTTTTACCATATATTACAATACGAATGTACACAACTTTCACTCTCTTCTTTTTTCCTTCCCTATGAGACTTGTGACATTACGATGAGAACCTACCTTTCCCTTTTACTACTTACTTACAGTTTTTTTCTTTCATCCATCCATTCAATCCCGCATCTTACAAGATTGAGTATTTTCCCTATTACATTGCATAACATTCTCAACATCACTTCAATGTCAGATGAGATTGAAAGATAGCTTGAACCCTTTGCTAGTTTCTAGTGTGGTATTTTGTAATTGCATTGCAACTTGAAACCACAAAAGTAAAATGGTATACCATATTGCATTTTAAATATAAAACAAACACAAATTGTAATTCAAGTTTGTTTTTTATCTGTCTCTGCTCTCAATTTTTTTGGCAAAATTGTAACGGAGAGAATAAAATGTGTAGGCATTTCAGAATGTGAGATAGACTTTGAGTAAATAAAAAATGGGTTGTATTATTTTCCCGAGAAATATTGCATCTGTTTTACTCAACGGATGATGCTTACTTATGAGTTGTATATGGGCTTGTTTCAAAATATTGGTAAGGAAAGCAAGTATGCAGTTTGGTTTGCTTTGTTGAGTTTTGAAAATGAAATAGTTTTTCCTAACAATACCTGATATTATGGGTAAAGCTCCTTTTTGAAATATGTTCTAGATACTTGGTATTTATTTTTAAAATAAATCAAACGTTATATTCATAGGGACAAGACTTTGAAAGAAGATACATAATTTTATACTTTTATGATAGATGGACATTTACCAAGTGGAGGTGCACGTGGAAAATTGTCTTTCTCTTCTAGGACACTAGCGTTGTAGATAGTTTGGTTGGTGGGATGGGTAGTAGCTCAAAAAATTTCCTTTTTCACGTTTGAGTTGATTTCACTGAAAAAATAAGTTTTTTACGCGTCTTCCTTCCTCATTTCATATGTTTCTTCATCCATGAAGATGAGCCTATTTGTCCATACATGCTCTCAAAGTACTTGTTCCATCTACTCTGACTGTGTATGTGGTAGTTCAAGAAAACTATTCGGGTTTTGGGGAGGGTAGAACCAGAACGCCGATTAAATGAACTCTGTTCTTTTCCATATGAAAGAGATAAATTCTTGTATATCTATATTATCCACATATCTTGTCTGTAATCATCAGGAATGAAGACACATGTAAACATGCTGAAATGTTAGATGTTGAATGTTGGGGGAGGAATATATTTGTGTAGTAGGAGATGTAATAGATTGCGTATAGTTTTGACAAGAGAGTTGAGATGTTTACAATGGCCATTGCATTTGCTCGTATCAATTTTGTCTCAAAATGTTTGAATTTCATTTGTCTGCTGTGTTAAAATGAGGCTTGTTCATAAATTTTGGAAGAATGTGACAGTATAATATAAGTCTTATCAAGAACATGATTAAAGGAGGAATTTAAAATAGAAGCAAGGAAAAACTGGCACGAAGTTTATAAATACTACTACTTTGCATAAAAGAAGGGACATTTACAAGGAATGAAAATATACTAAGTGACTCCTTAAATTTGTTCAGATGACTGTCTTTGCCTCACTGACTCCTTCCATCCATCCCAACCCAACTAACATTTCATTCTGGGTAGATTTTTTGCTCTGGTTGTTTCTCAAGACTGCATGTGTCTTTTGAGGATTGTAGTTTCTTGATTGACAAAAAAGTCCGAAAGTATTTACAGAATCTGCACAAAGCAGAGCGATAACTATATATACTATATGTAAAAATGTGTAGTATATTGGTGTAGTATAGTACAATGGTGGATTCTTTTAGCTCCGTTAGAGTCAGCAGTAAATGTTTCTTAGCTTTGTTGTTGTTAGCTTAATAAGGATTTATGTTATTGAGACAGTTTTTGTACCCAGAAAAAGACAAAATAACTACGAATTGTTTGATTTCAGAAGGAAGTTCGTGCTTTTAGACGGTTTAGCTCAAAGCTTGAACAACTATCGTTATGAAATTATTCTGGGAATTTTTTAACTCGAGTATGGATGATAACTGTTCAAATTGTACTCATGTTTGCTTACAAGTCAGTTATTTCATAATATTCATTCGGTCATTTTATTTTTACTTTTCTCTTATGGTTGTGGGTTTGGATTTAACAAAAATAATGTGGCCATACTATTAGGATTCAAAGACCATATTATATAAATATATCCAGGCTTGTTTAGACGTCAACATATTAAATGGATTGAAATTAAATTATTATATTTATAAATATCTGCATGTATGCTACATCATCCAAGAATTTCTTGACATTGATAAGACAGTCTGAGTTTTCAAACATACATTTGTGTGGTAATAAATATTAGAAAAACAGCGTTTTTCCTATCACAGTGCAAAAACTGTAACTTTATATAAAAAAACTTTAGAAAATGGCTAGCGAAATGGAAAGGAAATGACTAAAAAATATTTTTATCTCTTTGATTTCACAAAATTAAAGGCCACCACCAGCCACCAAGTTAAAAAAAATACTTTTATACATTCCATTGGTTTGAAAATTGTAATATTTTATGTAGGTCATTTGTGCTGACTCTTCTATCATTAAACATTATACATTTCAACATTAAATTGGTTAAGAAAAGATAAGAGATCTAAAATACTTGTATTTTCTTCCTCGCATAAATACCTGATAGAAGTTATCTATCTTGCTGGTCTCCTCGGTTGGAGTCACGCCGTATGGTTGGTGGTGGTGATAGCAGTTTGATATCGTAGTGATGGCTAGAGAATAATGAATGAAAAGGTCAAAGACGAACTTGTCTTCATTCCATCCATCTAAACTAACTTCTTTGTAAGAATAATAAAGGAATTGCTTTCACCACTAGTGTATAAGGCATCACCACAATACTATAGACTTTCTACACAACTTTCCACATCTTGTTCTCCTTCATTTAAGTCAAAGCCCTTGTAGCCTTTACAGGGCTCCATTTCATTTTCAGGGGTAGCGGACATTACGTCCCCCACCGTACGTACCCCACCTTACGTCCCCGCGACCTTACATCCCCTCACCTTACGTCCCCTACACCGTACGTCCCGAAAATCAAACTTTAAAT
>JAQGAA010002901.1:0-11781 GCA_034696425.1 Isotoma viridis
GTTAACTACTTCTACTTCATTCAATTGAATACGCCACATGAACTGTTTATCTAATTCTAGATTCTGCAATGCGTAAACACACATCACATTTATCATTATCACATCGTACAACAAGCATGGCTTGAAACAATATGTTATCGTATATAAAGACACTCACATTAATAACTAATAGCTAATAATAGTATACTTCCACTCTACCCTCACACACAAATAAAGAACCGCTTTATTAATAGAATAATAATCAAACTAAATACACATAATCAAATGAAGCCTGAATAAGAAATTAAATTATAACATAAGGACCTTTCACAGGAGCAGATGCACAAGAATGGCAAGCCTGGCAAGTGTACATGCTTTTTATATCTTCCTAATTAATTCAAAATATTTTTTCTTTACAGTAGATCAACCATTTCTCAGATTACCAAAGAAATTCAATAGGTACCTTATACACACGTTGAATTGGTTTTACTTAGGTATGAATAAATGTGAACCACACACGGGTTGGATATTATTATTATCCGCATTTGCCAAAATGTAATGACCCTTGAATGTTTAATATTTCGTAATGTCAAATTTCCCTTTCACTCTATCTAATCTAGGATAAACAGTAATTCGTTTATACATAAAAAATTAAAACTATTAGTATTAGTCAAAATAGTAAAACTAACTTTAAATAATACAAACCAGGAGACGCAAATGCATACATGGCCCTGATAAATTGTCAAGACTCAAGACTTCGACATTTAAACAAGTACTAGTGACAGTGACACGTTTCCTTTTCCTTTTTGCATGCATGTTTATTTATTATATTATTGTCATGCAAAATTCATTGCTCATCTCATCACCAAAAGCGAGTCATACAAAATGTATTGTTGTCATTACTTCATGTAAATATATATCTTGCTTTTTTGGCATTCAATTACCCAAACTTGCTTAACTCTTCAGTTTCCACTAACACATTGTGTACGATTGTAAAACAACAGCTTTAAACATTGAAAATCTTACGAAAAGTAAATGTCAATGTCTGCAGAGACTGACAGGCAGAAATTTTACTTCAACTTTTACGTTTCCACCTATAACAGTTTATTCTAAGTTATTTATGGTATGACATGTCATGCATGACTAATTTTACACCCACGCGTTTGCTTCGCTCTGTCATGTTATTCTGAAAACATACATGTACAACATTAACATTAATTTTTAATTCACGTCTTACTCAAAACTCTAAACCACAATATAATCTTTAATATTTTAAATTCTGATGACTTGGCGATGCGATGGAAAAACAATTTTAGCACAATTGTCGCTTTGCTTTACTCAATCGACATATTATTTTCCTACTTGCTGCATACTACCAAGTAACAGTCTTCCATTGAATAACAGGATGAAAAGCCATACAGACAAAGGTACATGATTTATTCAAAAAACACATTATTATTGCAGATGGATATTAGTACAAATCTAAGCGTAATAAGAAGACCATTTATCTATTATATTAACTTACTTAACTAATCTTAAGGTAGTACAGCATTAAAAGAAAAAAAAAGAGTTCAAGAGCTCAAGCATGCGAAATTCCATCCAGTGTGACCATAAACATGCGTCGTAATTGGATTCAGGTACTTCTGTGAGTTATTTATCCTTCCAGAAAAGAGTTGAATGCCCGCAAGGTAGGTAAGTAAAGTTGGCATTGGAATTAGAAGTACGAAGAAGAAACGATTCGCTTTTTTATGAATTCATCCAAGTCTCTCGAACTATACTTTGCTATGTACTATTATTATTATTATTAAAAAGTATTACGTAGTTGTTTCTCCAAAATTCATCCATCCCATCGTTCTTTCATTTATCCTACACCATAATCTTCTTTTTTATCACTGGATGGTGTACATACTTATCTTTCAACTATTTATCATACTTTTCTAACTTTTCTATAATCATTATTATGACGCTTATGAGATAAAGGTACAAGTATTGTACCCTGTTACCAGTACCAGGGTTTATTTCGCTGTGTAACATTTTCAGCAAAAGTTGCGTGTGCATGTGTTCATGATTATTGCTATGAATCAACATTCAATTTAACTCACTTTTTAGAGTTAGTGTTACTAAAAGTATAAGCGTTTATATACATAATAAAAGTTAAGTACCTCATGAACTGTTCACAAATAATGATTTGTGATTACACAAAGAAAACAAAAGTAGATTTAGATAATTAATGCCCATAATACTATTTCTTTGTTTTAATATAAGCTGAAGTGAGTTATGTTTCAATGTTTTACATAGAAAAATGTTTCCATTTGCTTTGTTTGAGAAAATCTCTATGGTCTAAAACTGAATAAGTTTGATCTTCGGTTAGGTCAACTTTTAAGTAAAGTTATTTCTAAATGCAAATTTTAAAACCACTTAAAAATTAATGTTAGTTTACTTAAATTTATTGTAAGACTATTAATTTAAACTATTGAAAATATTTGAATCAAGGTCTGGAGAGTAATTATTTACACATTAGGTACGAATGATTTTTTGTTACCTTGCTATAAATATTAGTTGCACTTTTCTCATTAATACCCATCACGAATGATGCATTAAGTCAACTGAGAGTGTACGCATTCCATTCCATAATTGTACAAAAAATAATGATAAATACCCAACAGTTTAATAAACTCTAGATTAGTCCTTCAGACAATAATAAAATCAAGTTGCATTTTTTTCCTTATTTAGCTAAGCATTGCATTTGCATCGTATCTTCGTATCGTGAACTAATCTTCATCTATCATATTTCCCTATTTCCCATACAAGTTCATTCTTCATATTTCACTCATTGTCAATATCATTCTTGCCACTACTGTCTATCCTATTATCTTATTATTGTAAATCTTATATTAATATTTATACGTATTTTCGTATCTTTGTGAATAAAGCACAATTGCAGAGTATAAGTTAAAGTTCAAAATCAATTTGAATTTTTACCATTTTGGCTGGAAGTTGGAACCTTTCAGATAAATTATTATGCTTCAGGGTAGTACAGGGAATAATAAAATTATATGCTATGCAGCTATGTTGCTGATAAATTGATGACATGCTGCAAGTTTGCAAATGACCTTCTAATGACTGATGCTTCTTCCTAGCATTGCTCATTAATAAACTATGAAGATAAGAACTGACAGTGAATTTTATATTTAAATTAAATGCATTCATCTATCAAATATCCGCCAGGTTACCTTCAGACCTTCACTTGAAGCTTCTATATCTATGTAAACGAAAGCAAAGTTGACCTCCGTCAGTCAGTCATCACTACGACTGGTATATATTTATCTAAATTTCCAATTCTAAAACACCACTCAACGAAACTTAAAATTAAAAAATGACTTGACTGTACTACTCATCCCTTTAGAACTAAACGAGCATGTTGAAATAACTTCCTCTTCTACAACAACATTTTAAAAGCGTTTTGGAATACAAATATACGCCTTGTTAAAATGCATCAGAAATCCTATTTGCAAATTATTCATGTGATGTATGGAATGACATTCTTAGCAAGGTAGCCAAGAAAGAATAGTTCACCTTCTCATAAATAATTCATTAACGTTAGATTATCAAGTAAGAGTGTTTCGTGTAAACGTATTTCCATTTTCTAAATACAATCACAAGACATTTAACACTCTCAACTGATTCAACTTAACTGATATTGATTTTTAATGCAATCTCGTACCTTCTATACACATGAGTGAAAACGACAGAAGCAACAGGAAAATATTAGGCAATCCTTATTAAATTCTCAGCAATGATTTCAGATTCAAAATTTCAAAGATTTTGTCAAAACAAAAATGTTTTGTACCTACAATGTATTATGCAGGCCAAGTCGATTTCAAAATCTTTCTCATCTATCTTATGCCTAATTCAATTAACAGGATGTACTATTATTCAATGCATACAACAAAAGTAAACAGTCAAATGTCACATAATTTCTCTTTCCTGTGATGTGTCCTGTCTATGTATTTCTTCTGTTTGTAGATTCAAAGAACACATCACCAATTACATACACCGTTTGTTCCTGTTCTATGATCCCCGATTCCATTGCAATCTGATGTAACATCTAGTTTCTTTCTGAAAATCTAAAGGTGTACCATCATTTCAACAATTTCATTAGTTTATCACTCTTGTGATTTATATTATGTAATATTTCACGACGAAAACAAAAAAACCTCTTATTCGATTACCGAAAAGGTCACAAGCGACGAAGTGATATCATTTAGACCTAGACCTAATCTAAATTACAGATAATTTGCAGTTCAAAGATAATTATTACTAAATATGAACACCAACTAATGTACTAACAACGAATGTACATCACAGTACATACCTTTCGCCTTTCGGTAACTCGAATTTTACGGTACATGATTAGAATTTATCCATTTATCTAAACTTAAGTTACAAGTTCAACAAATCACTCCCCTTGTCATGTCATTAAAATAATAATATCATTACTTTGAACTTGAAGTGATAATTATAAACAAAAAACTCATAAAAACTCTAATGACAATGCAAATCAAGCATTTTTATATGAAAAAAACAAAAAGATTCACTTCAAATCATTATTAATGCACCTACATAATATGAACATATGGAGGTTACTAACCTAAGCCTAACTAACCTAACCTCATTCAAAATCTAACCCTCATCCGAAAAATCCGTTACTACTGCTATTGTCGTCATAAAATCATAAACTATCATCTCGTAGAAAATCTACCAATGTGTTTTCCATGAATCTGCCTGTGACCTAATACATGTACTTTTTTCTTTTGTGCCAATGTACACAAAGCCTACTTGTGTATGTTCCAGTCCCCATCAAGTGACGCAAAGCAAAACACACAATCTGAAAAAAATCTAGATTTCCAAAAGCATCCCAAAAGTATAAAAATCATATTTTCTTTCTCGTTGAGTTACAACCCGTAGTAAAAGTTGAAAGTAATGTAAAAGAAGCTAAAATCAAGTGTCGTCGGTTGGAAAGAAGGGTTTGTAAAAAGAAGTAAAAAGTAAATGGAAACTTTATTTCCTGCGAGAGTTTGCAAACAGCTTAAGTAAGAGAATGCAAGTCAAGTTACATCTAGCTCGTAGCTTCATTTTCAGCTCTAGTGATATTTTATTTCGTCTGGTTATAATGGACAGCTGGGAACTTTCCGAAAAAAACAGACAAGAAAAACTAGACTTCTTCACATCTTTTTAACTCAGATTCTTTAGTCTATTCTTCAAATGCAGAAACCAGAACCACCAAAAAGTAGCTAAAGAGCAGCAAACTTTTTTTAAGATTTTCTTGGCATTTTCTATCTTTTATACCAACTTTTTTATTCGTGTATCCATCTCTTTGAGAATGAGCCAGTACCATATACTTTACTAGCTATACACTTATATTATCAGTCTCACTGAAAAACACAGACAACATCAAAATGCTTATAAAACAACGTATCTGACGAAAGTATGGAACTGCCTACAGTTTTTTAAACTAATAACCTAGCCTAGCAGCATCCAAAAACTAAACACCACGTCTAATTTTCCACATATTTGAAATACTAGATTTCTAATAATAATAGGACAAAATAAAATACCCGTCCTTCTTTACTATTGGAGAAAGCCATGCTTATACTTATGGGAATGGGAGAACTGTCAGATGTCGATGTCGAATAGTATAGTGTATTGACAGAGCAAACTGAATACATTTCTAACATAAGTATAAACGCAGAGTAATCTGATAAAGCAGAAGAAAATCTCTTACTTAGCAGTGTTTTGTTATTTGTTCCACATAAACATTGGACTACATGGAGCTATGAGATAAAAAAGGAAGTATTATTACGTAGGAAATGGCCAAAGGGAAAGGTTTACTACTAACAAAAATTTTCCAAATTGGTTATCGGGTTATCGTCCTTTTACGATCTTACATTTTCTTCCGTTTACAGCACAGCATTCAAGACAGATGAATCTGTCCTGTCTACTCGCTACCATTTAAAATGGGTATAAATTACAAATCTTTATTTGTAGTTCAAAATGCTCCTAAATGTCAAAAATTTGGGGAAGACATTTGAAGTACAACTTGTCATCACTCCATAAAGGATTAGAACAAATAATGATGTTTGAAACCATTTATCTTGTGTATGTGAGAGTTTGTCAAAGCTACTCAAATAAAAGTTGTTCTGATGTCAAAATTGTTTTGATGTAACTTACATAACAATAAAAGCTAGGATACAATAAAATAAATAAAAAATCAAACGAACAAACGAACATGCCATTTGAGATCTACATCCCTGAAGGATTTATGTGTGATATGACTCAAGAACATATATATAACATACTCAACGCAGAAATGTCAATTAACTTACACTTTTTCGTCATTTTGTCGTTTTTTATGACAAAAACGCATTTCTTCACAAAGATCAGTTAAAATTAGAGAGTATAGGAGCTCCAGCTCAAGATGGAAAATACCTAAGGCTAAGGACACTCATTTATTGAGCGTAAGCTGTAAGGTATATTTCTTTATGATCTGCCATGCCGTCTAAAAAATAATACGAACATAAAATAGTTTCGCAGCCTAACTCAGCCTTAGTTTGTTATCTTGTGAAGTAATAAAAAGTAATTTGACTTTGACATAGAGATAAAAACCCCAAGGATTCCTTTCATTAAAGGAAAGAGGTTTGTCGTCACGATGAAGACGAAGTCATCATCATCAAATCAACATCTTTTTTTTCTCTTTTCTTGCTTGTCATTCTTTCACTGCCAATTGTATAATGTCGTCCACTTTGTAAAAGTAATACAGTATTACGATTACACAATGATTACCACGAATCCGATTAACCAGCATGGAAGCATGCAAAAAAATTACCTACTCACTTTAAATACATAAAATCTTCAGGACATTCATCCTAAAAACTTTATCATTGTAATATTTTCAGTTAGTTAGTAAATATAAGTATTTAACGCTTAATCACACCTTTTGAAAATCACACATCTGTCCATGAACCGGCCCATCCATTCATCTACTCTATTGGAATAGAGTAGGAGATGACGAAGTTAAAATTTGATAGATTTTTTCACGTTTTTATGACAATTTTGGCACCTTGAATATTCAAGCTCTACTCACCAATAATACTTAAAGTAACACAATAGAGTTTGGAACATTTTTTACATTTATTAAAGTTCACCGACACTACTATATACACTAATGATGTTATGCTATATAGTTCTTGCGACAGTAGGTACGTAAGACACATAAAAAACACATAACATTATTCGGTTTTTGGCCAATAGATCGATAAACAAATTCAATCAATCAACTTGACTTGTCATGTTGTACTTCAATGCAATATAGTATTAATATATGGCTTGCTTATGCTTATAGGTATCACTGGAATGGATACCTACTTAATTCAGGAAGGTCTCTTTAAAAGTCAATACTCCGCTGCTGCCCATTGTACATTATAGTGCAGTGTAGTGTGTGTGTGTATGAAATCGCATTCTTCTTAAGGACGTTGATAAATTTCCCAATGTCATTAATATATACAAATTTTCTACTATATTCTGGACAGTGGCTGATATTACTTATGTATGATACTAAAAAAACCCCATAAAACTCATTCATATTTCTTATATAGAGTACAAAAGCTTATCGTATCATGTTTAGTTTTTGGGTTTATGCATGTTTGAGATAATTATAACTTAACATAAAAGTAGTTAATGAATATACATTTCTCGTGCTTTAGTCTGAACGCTAAGCTGTAATTTATTTTTACATGGCGTGGGTCGGGTGGGTGGAGAATCTACAGAAATATCAGCTAATCATCAAAACCTTGACCGCACCACCATGACCTGCCTGATTAAGAAAACCTTTTAGGGTCATGTAAGGTTTTTCCGATTGTTGTACAAATCCAGAAAATCAAATACCATTTCACATTTGATAAAAAATGTGTCTTTTATTCTTGAAAAAACTTATTTAAAAATAATGAAGTATTGCAATGAATGAATAATATAAACTTACGAGTTATACTGCCTCGAGGGTTCCAATGGTTCTGGGCCCCTTGTATTATCGCCGTGACACTCATCATCGGCTTTTCCTTCCGCATTTTGACGGATTGTTTTTTAGAGGACAGGTTAAAGATTTTGGTCGCAATTTTGAAAGCTTTTAGTTTTAGAACAGTAAGAACAATAACAACGACTCTAGCTGGTGTCAGCTAGTTACACCGGTAATAGTATTTTTGACTAAAAAAGTACGAATAAATGTTGAATTGCTAATACTAACACTAGCACCGTCAGGATTCATATATATAAATTATTTAGTGTGGAAAAAGAAAAAAGAAATCTTTCCGTTAAAAGCTTAGAAAGAACTTTCACTCGCGAATTTTTGTGCTATTTAAAAAAAAATATAGACAAGCTTTTTATCTCCAGTTTATAATAAAGTTTAACCACCACCAACGGTTGGTTGATAAGATTTTATATTTTTATGACTAAAAAAGCTCCCCCTCCCAAAGATTTTGTTTTTCGCCGGTCCGGGTCTTACCACTTTTGACTAAATAGGTCAATCTTAACCGGATTGAGTAGGTTACACAAAATAAACTTGAACCCTTTCACCGCACTACGACGACCGCTTGCAAGTAAAATATTGCAAAACTTGGACGAATGTTGCATGCAGTAAAATCTCTAGACTTCTTTATTTCGTTGTATGAATAGTAGATTAATAGTCTGTACTTGACTTTACTTGGCTTGGCTTATACTTATACTAAAGTTCCAAGATGTAGGATTTTACTTCGACGAGACAGATTAATTTATGTTTGGTCCCAAAATAGATTAAAAGATATATTACTTAATCTACTAGTACTAATACTAATCCTCTTTCTTTTATTCAGTCAGTTATTTTTTCCATTTTACAATAATCGGCTACAAATTAAATTCTTGATAGTGCTACAAGAAACTTAAGCCAATTTACCCGTGTATTAAAAGTCAATCACTTATGTTTTATATTATATAGGTACTTTTTGTCGTTTTTGTATCACATCGAACTATTTCATTATTTAGCACCAATAACAATAGTGATTATAATTTGAATGACTAATTACTAATTCCTCAAAAAATCCTTCTTAATGACGAGTAAAAACTGACCAAGTTCATGAGTCAAGCCAAACGTTGTTGTTGAATGTCACAAGTTTTTGGGATTCCCCAATATTTTTTTTATTTCACTTTCCTTTTCCTTCTTAGCTTACGTATAGTAGATTTCCTAAAATTAACAAATTAAATAACAGGAATCTGAAAGCAGTTTTTAGATGTAGATACCGGAGCTGAAACTCATTACGGTCAAGTCAGGTACTTTTCTGAAGATTAAATCTGTTATAGTTTGTTTTTAAGGTGTATCAGGTACTTTTCACGTTCAAAAAAGGAGAAATAGCATAAGATCAGCAAAGAAAATAAGTGAATGACGCGTTAGTCAAAACACGACAGTCCTAGGAAAAGAAAGGTTTAAAGAAATAATGTTCAATGAATTTCCAAAGTTAACGATTCAAGTAGTTTTAGTTTTAGTATATACCGTGTTTTTTATGTAGTATAAAGTAGTCAATGGCTCAATCTAATTTGAACTCGAAAGAGAGAGGAACAAAATCTCATTAAAAATGTATCGGTCAAAACCACTGGGAAATGGTTGATAAATTATTCACGGGTAGATAAACGGGTATAACAGTCTTCGCAGCTATTACAGTTTTATGTACAAGTTACAATCGATAGGCATTAGAATACTACTTTCACCATGTATAACTATTAGGTATCTGTTCTGTGACACTGACAGTGGATAGATTTGATTGTATAATTTATTGAGGGTTGGACTGACTGAATTGGATTGTTTAATAAATAGCTTTAATATCTTTGGCAATAACCGCAATCTATTGAACTTGATACTTGAAAATTGAAAAGACAGGAAAAAGAAGATTCACTATTTATTCTTTTATAATAGAAAGAATTTTGTAGGATTTATTTATTAGTTGGATTAAAATCGAAATAATCTCTATTTGGAATTCTTTTTCTGTTCTTCACGAAGTATAATGAAATTCGTCTTGCTAGTTTCTTAGCCACCATGAGGCTGTCTGGTGAGAAAGAACTTCAATGTTATTACAATAATAACGAAGAATTCTTTAATCAGAGGAAATATGAGACACAATAATAAGATTGTTATAAGATAACTAATCACTTTTTGAATTTTAAATATCCGGCGACTTCTTTTTAATATTTTCAAAATCCTTGATTAAATTAAAAGAGAATGCTTATCCAGCAAATGCTGATACACGATAGTCTTGTTTTTAATCCTCTAAGAACTGATGATAAGACGACAGTATTTTTAAACAAACACTAGTTTCGAATGCTGTATAATGTAACAACACTTGGAATTTGCAGAATATGATTTCTAGTACAAACCAACGACACGCTGGCCTACAGAATGCCAGGGAATCACTAAACTCAAATTTGCAAAATGACACGACCTAGTGCAAGGAAACAGATACGATACGGGTTTCATACTACTTGCCGGCGGAGTTTTTTCGAGTTAACACTTTCAGGCTGAAGCAGTGTGATATGAACTTGAGTAGCATAACACGGGTAGAAGAGAATGAGGTTCTTTCCCAGAAATATTGAGGTCGGTCGGTATTCAAAGCTTTTTCTCCTGTCTGCACTGTGCAATTTAGTTCTTGAGACTAAGCTTTTACTTCACATGCCTTATTCCTTTGCTCCAAAACTCCGAAAAAAACTAAAACTACCCGGCTTCACCGTTTCATGCAGTTTAATATGTTTGCAGCTAAGGACGAATCTCACTGAACTCGTACTAGCACTAACAATATCAACTTGTACTTGATACTTAATGTCCATTAACCTTCACAAGTTAAAAAGCTTTGAAAATGTTAATGCTACTGGTAATATAATAATATCGGTCTATTTGTATATTTACAATTGTAGCACGAGAGCATTTCGCAACATGCATGTATGTAAAAAGGCCACGACACGACGACGGATCTAGACCTAGTATATGTATTTATGTTTTTGGTACGACGACACGAGGAAGATAAGACCATTGGACCACTACTAACAACTACTAACTAACTTCAGTAGTGTGACTGACTGACTGGATAAACTAGTGGTAGTAGTAGTATCGTATTCGTAGTTATATTGTCTCAGTTCAGTGTCAGTGTTATGTTGACTATTAAAAAGAATCAAGAGTTGGTTGGTCTCTCTCATAACATAACATTGCTGAATGTTACTAGTTCTCTGTAGTAAAATTCATGTTAAGGTATGCGATACGCTGATGATATGTGAAGTTCGAGATTCGAGAGAGTTGAACTCCCTTTACAATAACATAACATCATATTATGCCACAACTAACTACTAACAGAGAATGAAAAACTTAATAATTTTCAGAATACTTTTAGCAAAGGCATTGCATTGTACTAAATTGCATTGCAATTTACATTATTATATACCATCAAACACAACCTCGTGAGCGTTCAATGATCAATTCAATGTTGGATGAAAATCTCTATCATAATATTCACAATCGCAACTTTACATTGTATATGCTAAGTTAAAAAGCTTGTAACCTTTGCTTCATAGTTAGTAAGTGGTGGTTATAGTCAGTTAACATTAGTTAGACCATGCCGGACTGACCTTGAGCTTTTTCGCACATAAGATACATGAGCATTTCATTTTTAAGGGAATTTCTCCTCACCACGACGACGGATCTAGACCTAGTATATGTATTTATGTTTTTGGTAC
>JAQGAA010002902.1:0-11781 GCA_034696425.1 Isotoma viridis
CATTATTTAATTGCTGAGACTCTTCTGTATAAACGGAATTCATTACCTTTGCTTTGCTTTACGTAACATTTAACTTTAGTACTCCCGCAAGGGATGACATCATGCAGACAGTAGTGGTTATATGCACTGTGTCCGTCTAAGGGTGGCGGCAGTGATGGGACTTATGCATGCATGCCCTAGATATAGAGTCTGGGTCTGAAAGGTTTGGAGCGATGAGAAATCCTAATGTATTTATTATGTCACTGATTATATAACATCATAATGTGAATATTACGTAATTATATATACTTTGATACGAACGACGGTAAGTGGGATGTGAGGAACATTCATGGACAGGTTCTATCTTTATTTGGTAGTTTTTGGAGAAATTTTGACAGCTATTTTTGGACTTTTTAGTGGCTTTTAGTAGGATTTGTTTTGTAATGTAAAACAGTATACGAGAACACTTATATAGCAGGTCATCCGCATACTCATCAATCAAAGACGGTTGCATGTATTACGAGGTGCTTATAAAACTGACCCAAAACTTAATCTAGTTTATGTTTGTTATCTTTGGCCTGTTTTTCGTGCCCAATTTGCAACTGCTCTCAACTTTGCTTTTATTTGATTTCTCTGCCAACTCTAACAACGCAGCTAGTAGAAATTCCAATAGTTTTTGCAACTCTAGGTTAGTAAATTGAATCTGATATAAATATTTCCTTTGTTTGTAAGCAAAGCCCTTGAAAGTTTTTGATACATTTTTAGACCAATCTAAAAAATACTAACCAACAACAATACATATGATTAGCCTACCCAAACAAAATCATGTTGCTTTATGTTCTTCGACTTTTGTATCCTTCAGTTGACTTCGAGCATGTTTTAAGGTAGAGGTCAATTGATGTATTTCCCTATTTATCTGTTGATGTTACTGTTGTTATCTATCCATTTCATGAAACTTTTTCCGGAGTAAAATTTGATCTAAAAGTAATAGAAAAAGAATATGTAGCCGGGGATATAGTTATTTATTAGAAGACACAATAAGAAACTTTTTTATATTGTGAAAGCTAAACCAAACGTTAATATCAAAACCAAATCTACTACATGATTTCATGGACCCACTGCTAGGTCTAAGACTAAAACACAAACTCGCTTCATTGGCAATATAATAAGATTTCATCTTCATCTCCCACATGATGACAGACCAATGACCAACACGACATATCTACCAATTCCAAACTATTGACCATTGAACCATATAATGGTTGAAAAACGAAGAATATATATACAGTATGGAAAAGACGCTTGTGTAAAATTGCCTTGAAACCAGCTTAACTGGCACATTTTTCTTAAAGCTTAGAACTCCAAACCAGAAATGGGAATAGTCACTCGTTTCTTGTGAAATGGTGACCAAAATGAACATCGTGAGATTACAACAGTTGCTGGCCCCTTTTTTCACCCGGAAAACAATCAAAACCCCGAAGGATGAAATGAAGTAGGAAAATATCATTGGTAGTGGCATTCTGGTAGTAGCATTGTGTAGTAAAGTAAGCTGAAATCTCGTCAAACAGCAACGAGGCAATAACATGTAATCGGTCAGCAGGCCTGGTTTCAACGACTCTCTTTAGAGTTTCAATGTTCCTTGCCGAAATTGAGTGAACCTTGCGGAATTGGTTTTCTCATTCGTGAAACCTCTTCTCATTCCCTTCTTATCTTCAATGATTATGGGTTGCCAGGGTGGGTACTTGATGAGCTTCATCTTCATCCTTTCCTCATTTCTTCTATCCACCACCGGATGTACAATTCCAAATCTAAAATGCCTTACACTTCTCATGATCTAATAAGTGACTATCCTTTCGATCTATCCTATAGATCGTATAACTCCTACGGCATAGATAATGGTATTACTGATAAATGATTATCATTCCAAAATAAAACAGTCTAACACTATAAAAGATAACTTGAGGAAATCATGAGCAATTTTTTGAGGCTATAGGATCTTCCAATCATTTCTGAGAGTATTTTTAGTTAACAAGCTTGAAAGCTAAGGTCGATGGTTCAGGTCGAAGTTTTACAAAAACTGCGTTATCAATGAGTTGAATTCCAAAGGTGTTCATAAATACTGTACTAGCTGTAGCTTTACTGAAGGGTAAAAATGTGTAAAATAACTCAGATATTAGGCTCTAATTTCTGCAAAATTTTAAATATTTTATGACTTTCCCCAAATAGCTTATTACTACGTTTTTGTTAAGTTTTTGATGAAAACGTAAGTTATTTCTAAGCCTAAGAAAAGGAAATACGACAAATACAGCCTGAAAACTATTAACAATTGGTTTTTAAATGAGTAGCAGCTAGAAAAGAGCAATTCCAAATACCAAAGTCGAACACAGTTCTCTGCAAAAAAAAAGCAAAAATAAAGATTATGAAACTGTGTGGGGTTTCCTGCTAAAAATAATGACAAAAGAATAATCAGGGTTTTACGCACTAGGTGTAAAAAGTAAAAGTAGCAATTTACAAAACTACACTATAAAGTAAAATCTTCATTTGTAGAAATAAAACATTCGAAATACATTACTGAATAAATAGGGGATTCAAAAGACTAGTTGTCCAGCTAATGTTGAAAGGGACGCCTAAAGGTGACTCCTGTCAAAGAAGAAGTGATGATGCTACCTTGCGTTATTCCTGGTATTGAAATAATGAAAACTGGAGAAAGATAACTGAGGGGGTTGAATGTTGAATTTAGTATTAAATGAATGTGGAAGAAGATAGACAGCAGACAGGGAGGCTATTTTGCAGTTGAATGGAACAAAAGAGATCAGTTCGGCTTCATTACAAGAGAGAATTAGGCGGCTTTCGGAAAAACCTTGTTTTATGCCCTATTGACTTTCTCCATCCTTTCCTCTTGTTTTCACCAACATTTCCTAACATCCTCCATCATTCTATTCCCTGATGTACCACTACCCAAATTATAGACGCTCTGGATTTTTTCCTTTCTCTAAGCAGTGTCTATACACGGCTTAGTGGTGGTGGTGTTGGATCAGAATTGGATGACCAGAGGAAATCTAGTTTAGCTCAGGAAAACCTGGTGAAAGTCTAGAGAAAGCAGCAATAGTAACATAGAAAAGTTGAAATTGTACATATGTACGTATGTATCTACGTTGAAATATTTTTTGCCTTGTTTATTATTCAATCTTGAGTTCACATGTAGTATCGGTTGAGTTTTTTTTCATCAAAATTTTGAATTTCGGTTTTCGAAATTTTAGTACCTAGCTTAAAACTATTTTTTTTCCTTTTAATGTTTCTAAATAATATAAAAGAATTCCGACAAAGAAAATTGATTATTTCAAATTTCCATTTAATCAAAGTAATTGTTCAGATATTCTCAGAACCACAAATTCTACTACATGCTTATTTCCAAACAAGTCCAACCGCACATACCAAAATCCACTAAAAACCCTTTAAACGTGAATGAAATCCGATAAATTTCATACTTCGTAAAATCGCTATCATACTTTCACTTTGTGAGTTCTCATATCCTAACTCCTACACACAAAGGAGTAAATGAAAAACAACAATGTTAATAGAAACTCTTACTCAAGAGAAAATTGAATGCTAACCATGTTCCAATGAATCCAATCAATGAAAGTAAAGCATGTGAAACCACAACAAATGGCTTAGGGATTAATTGTGGTTTAATAATAGCTGAAAACTAAACTACGAACAAGGTTTAGCCTAAAAAAGTATGAAATTGAATGGAATCGATGTTCAAGAATAAAAATCTTTTTCACTTTTTAGATGAACGAACACAATATATTTCATTTTCGTATTGATTTCACTGACTGACTAAAAACTAAAAGCCCATTTTGTTTTGTTTCGACACAAAAGAATGCTTTTAGCTCTTCTCCGCCCATCCTGTTGTTATATATGGCTTCAAAGGAATAAAGGATTACAAAGTATAGCTTAGCAATCTTTAATAAACGGATGGTTTTATAGTGACCAGTTGTACACTTGGTTGAATTATCAAATGTTCGCTAAATACACCACCTATAATAAAATATAAATCGCTACTCACCAATGTAATACATGTATTTCAAACTTAAATCCGTCAAATATTACATTCAGAGCTTTTCTTCCTGCACCATATGTACCATTTGTTGGATGCCCAGATGCCCAACCCACACAAATTTCAAAACGGTCAAGCCTGACCAGCATGTTTGTTTCTATAGTCTTTTGAGCATATTGAATGGCAAGGATTGAAAGTAAAACGCTTATACAGTACTCACACGCATATTTGCTTTCAATTTCCAGTAAAAAAGTGTCGAATCTCTAAATTAAATTTATCAACGCATTATATTATTACATAAACTATATACAAGTTTCGTAGAATGGATAATTGGTCTGAAACATTGTGACTGAGTTTGCTAATCCAACATTATATTTTACTATACACAAAGAAGGCAAACAAAGCAAGACAAAAAAGTTTTTGTGTACTCCATCATTCTTTCTCGTGTTCTTTAACACTCGTATAATATTATTTGTTTCGCTTTGAGTACCACCAGCAGTAGTGTAGCTATACTGATAATCACCCAGTAGGTATTTAGGGTGAAAGCCCAAGTGAATATGAAGGCTGACTTTGTACACAGAATTTCTTTCTGACTTTGCCTTATGCTTTTCGCCAAAAAGTATAGTGTTAAAGTCTAGGTACTTTGTATTCGCCATATGCTTTAGTATAATAACATTATCATAGAAATCCAAATATTTTATCATACATAAGCAAATAATATTACAAACATATTATGCAACTTTCGCTTGGCTTGATTCTTTTTGTTTTGTAATTGTTCATAATTTTACAGTAAGCATTTTTTAGTTTTTTATAACCCAAAGTGGAATCGTTAAGAATGTTAGTGGGAAAGTGGAAATATGCTTTTGATCCTTTTAGAATGCTTTTTCCAAACTATGAGTTTACCCATACGCACCCTTGACTTTTAGGCTGAAGAATCATTCAATTGTATTTAATTTAGCAAGCCAAACTTCTCTATAAACTTTTTCGTTTTCAGATAGTTTGCCTTTCTGGTACATTTTCAGTATTTATTTCCGGAAAGCATGGGTTAACGTTAACATAAAAGTACCTGATTTATGAACACGCGTATTATATAGTCCAGTAACTTCTTTATTCCTTTATTCCTTAGCATATACATCATTATATGTAGTAAAGTTTGTTCGACAGATGAATGAGTAAAAGTAGAAAAGAGTCGAAGCAATATGTTACGTTATTTTGTTACATTCCATGTTCAATGTGATGTTATGACATACATGATTCAAACTTTCGGAAGTTCTTCCAAGCATCAAAAGTGAAAGTAAAAGAGCAAAACACCAATATCATATTATGATGAAAAGTACACAGTAGTAAGCAATAGTTGCAAATACTTTTGTATTACTAAACCAACGGGAGGAATGGTAAAGGCAGTAGTTCAAGTAGGTTTAGTGTTTAGTACCAACTATACCACCACCATCACTAGAAGAATAATAAGGCCGCATTTGACGTTATTTTATGTTCGACATTAAAGAATGAGGAGAAATTCTTTATATTTTATTTCCCTTCTCTCTTGACTTTTCTCTCCTTAAGTGACCATTTATCATTACGTTCGACTCAATTTGATCCTTTTGCACTGTGTGTTCGAATACATTCCTATTAATATCTATATTCCGAAATGTACCATCTAAAAGGATATATGTGCTATATACGAATACGACCCTTCTTCAACTGACATGTGACGCTAGGAGAAAAATGGGATAGTAAAATGCTTCAATTGTGAAAAATATATCCTTTTAACTGACAAAATCCAACCAGAAGAATAAAAAAAGGTTACATAGATATTGCTCCTTTTCAAAAGAAATAATATTATTGAGGCTGAAATTCTAAAACTATCTGTATTTTTATGTGTGTATAGAATATAGTAATAACTTCATTTTATTTAGAATGCATTTTATCATATATATTTATACTTTATTCTGTGTAGCAGGTGGGTATATATTATATTTATGTAAAAATTCGAAATTTGATAGCTTCCAAGAAAGTGACAGTAAAATTTGGAAAACCAACTGCATTCTGCACATGGGAATATCAAAGTATTGTGTAGTTTATGCACTTTTCTAGTTTATGCTTTTGCTTTGTGAATCTTCTCTGAAAATACTGGCTTGTTTTGTATTTCTAAGGAATTTTATTGCGTGAATTATTACCCTTAAAAGGAAGTTGTAACGTGAGACAACTACCTATATCGACTTTAGCATCTGTAGTAGTTTTGCGATTTTGCGAAAAAATGAAACTACAGTGCACAAAGACCTTAGTAAAAATGATTCATCTTTGGCATACTTCAAAACCATACAATATCATATTAACATCGACACTGCTTTGTAATAAAAAGGGTTTAGGATAAAAAATGCCCTTTTTAATACATAGAATATGAAATGAAATGCTAGGGATCGTTCGTAGGATTTTTTTATTATTTTTTTACGAATTCTTTATAAATTGTAGTTTTCAAAAATGCATTGTTGTATCTGTATCATTCTGCCAAATTTTACTGCACAGTATCAGTAAAATTGTATAAAATGGTATGAAATATAGTCAAATTGTATAAAGTTCCTCATTACCGAAGAATCTGTAACACAATATTTATGAAAAGTATCGAAAACAAAGTATAAATACAAACGGATATAAACTTCGAATCAAATTTCGATATATCTCAAGAAAATATGAGATAAAAGCATGACCCAACGCCCTACTCCAATCATTCAGTTCAGATGGAAAGAGTCGAGTCGAAAACACAAAGAAATAAAAATGTCCCTTTTTCAGACCCTGAAGGTGAGTCCAAAGCGTATAGCAAGTTCCATGAAGGAAAAAAATCTTTATAGATCAAACCTTAAAAAGTAAATGGACAAATATATACAACACCCAGGTAAAAAGTAAAGACTTCGAGTTGAAGTGATAGTAATATTTTGATCCTACTACTAGAATGATGTAATATAAGAAACTAGGTACACGACAGAGTGAAAGCACAACCTACTTGTTCAACCTACCAACATCAACCTCAGTAGGTAGTCTTGAAGGTATCAAAAGGAAAACCATTATGTTAAAACATAGCAAAGAAAATTATTCCCAGCGGCCTTTTTGTCAGAGATAAACGAGCTTAGTTCTTCTCAAGAAGTACTACTACTACCACTTATTTGAACAATACGAGACTTTGGTACCCTTTATATATATACGAACACGTACAACTAGTCTCACAACCAGAAGTTCAGAAATCAGGAAGTAGTACGTAGGTAAGAAATTCTCAAGTAGAAATACAACATAACAAAATATCAGTCGTAGTAATGTCTACTAAATGCAGATGCAACAACCGGACGGAGAAATTGTTATACAAAGTTGTCCATTGTCCTTGAAAAGATATTCAAGTCAAACCTTATCTGATCCAAAGTCCTTAAAGACATGATGTCTCTCGAATCCTTCAAGTGATGAGGCTTTCTTCCTTGATACACATAGCATTTCTCAAAGCTAACTCTTTAAGGGACAACCAGTCAGTGGAGAAAGCCTGAATTGGTGAAAGTCAATAATATAATTACTCTGTTATAATATTTGTGCATTTATGATTCACAGAGAAGGTACATCTCTATCTTTAGATCTTGAGACAGGGAAATTGCTATTAAGGTGAAAGTCACTTTCTCATCTTTTGACATTAATACCTAATTTAGTATTGGTGCAACTTTCCCCTTCCGTAATATATGAACCGGTTGTATTAAGAAATACCCTGTGTGTTTGGCTATACAGCTAACTTGAATACATTTTTTTCTCAGATTTTTGACTGCTAGTTAGAAGTTAGCTAGAACTGTGAGTGAAGTTTGCAATGGTGTAATGGATCGGAAATCGAAATAATCTCAGACGTCCTCAAACAATCCATGTCATTTAACAGTAGCAATACATAAAGAGGAAACAACTCTGATATGAGATCGAGTTTCCTTGTACCACAAAAGAAATAGGAATAGGCAGTAGCATTAGTATTGAAATAAAATGATAACTCATGGACTTAAGTAGGATAGAAATGTGTAAAACAATTTAGGGAGGAAACTGGACAGAAGTGGATTTGTTTCTGTGATATTTATATGAATTGGGGTAGTAAACCCTATTTTCGGATTCGGAATCACGAACGAAATTCTCCAGCATGTAATTTATTAGGTTCGAGTAATAGTGTATAATACTAGGTACTAAGCTTTCGTACATAAGATGTAGGATGCGGATGTGGTTTAGCTTGTTTGTACTTTGTTTTTATACACCTCTTAAAATGGATTTCATAACATGTAAATGTCACATGCACTAACATGCTTTGATTTTCATTTCAAACCGAATAATAAAGCTACATATCCCGTCATCACGTTGGAGGCTCTATTTTGTAGTTTACAGAAGTAAGTTGTAGCCTTTTTCATGAAACTGATCTTCAGATACAATCGTCAAAACAAATTGAGCCATACCATATCCCACCACCCACCCACATCCGTTATATTATAACGGTACACAGGATTATCATAGTAATATTATTCTGTAGGACACACCACTCGGCAATAGACTTTCTAATCCAGGAAGTATATGTTGATGGATTTGATATTTTAGCGTTAGACAACACAAAGAATAACAATTTTCAAAGGGGTTTCAAAGTTTCAATTAAATTGAATTTTGTAATGGCAAAATGGAATAAAATCATCTAGTCATTGAATTGTAAAATAATGTTATAGAATCATTCGTCCCATGTAGTAATAGTTCTTGGAAGCTATTTTATAGGCTCTTTGGAAAAGGGAATTCATAAAATTGTATGAAATGAGGACATCGAAAGACTACGTTCGAAATGATAGCAGGAATGGCCCAAATTCAATGTTCAAATAAATTGATTAGCTTCTACTTTATGAATCTACTGACTTGGATAATGACATTTAGAAATCCTACAATGTGAAAAAGCACAAGGCCAGTAGGTCAGCATGCAAAATGGTTGTGCTAAAAAACAAAAAGATTTATCTTCCTGTCAAGTAAAAATAAATCAAAAGCCTTTAACTTTGATCCATGGATGATTTCCTTTAGTAATTTAAGACTTCCTTGTTACATTTCAGAGGATTTTTTGCAATCACTTTAGGGGCTCTATAAATTATATAAAAATGAGGTGGAAGTGGAAAGTTGTAATAGTTAGTCGAAGGCGTTGCTAAAAAAAATCAAAGCGAGATTTTTGTAACGTTGGCTAAGCATTGTAGCATCACTATGTAGAATATATTCCTCAATAACGTCAAACTCGCAAAAAATAAGGACGACTGGAACCCCGGTGTGCCTGCAAATTCAATAAAAACTTTCGCCCCAATGAGGTGGGCTCGTGGGCTTCGACAGTGGTGAAAATGATTATGTTTTGAGCGGAAATTGCTTCCTGAATCCTGGTTCTCGGAACACCTTGCATCATTAATTTTATCCTGCCTGCCAATCTTTCATTCGCCACCTTTTTTGACAAAAACTCCCTTTTAAGTTGACTCTATATCCCGTTCTTCATATATTTCCTGTTTATGACGTAAGAAAATACTATTTATGTTTCAAAGTTTCCTATTAATATTCATTGGAAACTTAATTTTTAAGTCCTAAATCAATGAACTGCTTGAAAAGATGTTAAAAAATTATTAGTAATATTCATCTCGCAAGATTATGATGGACATGAAAAAACCCAATTATTCATCTGTAATGAAATGATAAAATGTGCGTCTAGTATATCATTCTTATGTAAAAATAGGTACAGTTAAGTATTCTGGTTGCGTTTTCACTCCCAACGCGTCGTAGACTTGGTTTCATAAATACTACATTTTATTTGTCTTGGGTTATCTTATCATAACAATTGGTAAGTTGTAGTAGTGAGTCAGTTAGGTCATTCTGTCCATCAACTGTATTTAATAGAGTCAATAATGTATACTGTACCATTGCATTACATATAACCAACTCCATATTATCAACCCATCCAAGACCAATTGCACATAGTGTTACGTGGAAAATAGAGAAGTGAAAGATGTACAAAGTACAATTGACGTGTAGACACGTCTGTGGAACAAGGGATTTCTCACTTTCACCACCTCAATTTCCTTACTTCAGAAGGAATTAGAGAGAAAAGGTGTAAACCATATCGTATCACGAACAAACTCAGCAGTCTATCCATCCATAAGGACTGGTTTCATCTTATTCTTACCTATATACGGTTCAGTTATATCCACATTATTGGTAATGCTTCTGGATCAGTGGAAAAGTTTCAGGAACTCAAGGCTATTTGAGAAGCAATGACGATAGGAGTAGAAAATAAAGACGTATCTCAGGATGCCAGTTAAGTCAATTTTAGTTACAACACGAGAGAGAAACCTAGTCTAACCTAACCTGATGTCAATAAAAAGGGTTTGAGTCACCCTTTATCCCTGGTAAATTGATCCTGATTGATGCTCCCAGACCGAGAGAAATAGCAGGACAGAAATTCATCAGAGATCGAAGGATTATTGCCGTCATCTCTCTGGGGAAATGAGACAGCTTTCTCCAAGATCCTTTTCTTTTTCTTAAAACATTCCTATATACTACAATCCTAATACTTCTTTCTTGTATATTTCAAACTATCATAGATGTTGTTTTCAGTGGAAGTAGTAGTAGTGGTTGTAACAGCTATATATGATTAGTAGTACTTGTGGTGGTGGCTTGGTCCGTTTTATATTTCTCTTAGAAGGATTCGTTGGATGCTCAATGTTGGATTAAACCTTTGGTCTCCTGAAATTCTTTTCTACTAAAACCTAAGCCTTCATATCTCAAACCTCCACATTCTTTCTTGAGATCTTCTACTGGCTTTGACACTCTTTATCAACAATTGAGTTTCACAACTCAATCTAACAGACTCAAATATCTCAATCATCATGAAAAGAGAAGACTTTCACCAGTTTCACCTAACTACTAGTTATGTCTAGGAGAAAGTTTTCTTTTATCCTTTAGCGCAGGGTAATATTAAAAGGGATCATATTTTAAGGATGTGCAATGAATACTAATTTCCAACCGAATAAAAATTTATAAACGGTGGAATATAGTCATTTTAGTCCAATTATTAAAAGTTTTCAATTTCATGAAGATGAAGTTAACTCAAAATAAGGTTCAGGTCTCAGGTGATTTTGTTGTTAATAGAAGCTACAAATTTATTTTCTGTCTTATCGTCAATTCAATATGAGTTACATTTTGCAAAAATATAACATCAACAGAGATATACTTGAGAATAATTTTAGATAGTACAACTCTTAAAAATACAAGCAATTGGAGGTACCGAAACAAATCAACTACAATTCTAAATCATTCTCTCTATTCGGTAAATACATTGTTCCAAAAGAGAATGTTTGGTTTTGTATGTTTTCTTCTATTTATTAAATTCCATTAGTCCATCAATTCTAAAATTAGTGAAACTAAAAACTCAAAAAGGTTACGATAGGAAATTCCGAAATTCTAAAGTTTGAGCTTTTCGAACTGAAACATGCCTGAGATCAAGACTTCTTTGACACACGATAGTTAATTGGCACAAATGTAAATTGATTAAGATTAAGATTTACAACAACAGTACGACCTCAAATTGCAAAGAAACTACCTAGCATGGTTGTCAATAATTCATTCTTTTATATCATATACCTAAAATTTCTAAGCTGGTATCGAAAGTAATCCCAAATGTACATTTGTTTTAGTAAATTAAAATAAATTAAGAAATAACTATTTTCTTC
>JAQGAA010002903.1:0-11779 GCA_034696425.1 Isotoma viridis
GTGTCAGAAGGTAAGCCTTAATTGTAACAATCAGATCACAAGATGTTCCACATTTCTCTTGTAGCTCTCAATTCTTTTGATTTTTTGTCCCTAGCTCTTGATTGATGAATTTTTCTTGATCAGAAAAAATAGGAGTTTAATAGTTTTAAAGTCTCGTTTTCTATTAGCTTTAAATGGGCTTTGGCTTTTTTCACATTAAATTAAAAGTAGCTATTAAAGATGTTTCCTTTAAATGGATATGATTTTGAAGCTAACTGGAATTTAGTTAACAAGACGATTGCAAAATCCGTTTACATAAATTAAAATCAATTTAGAAATTTCAGATTTCTTGTATAATATGTTTTATAATAAAAATGTTGTGCATCATTGACAATGATTATCCGTCAACTGTACCTGTGACAAATGAAAAACATCGTTTTTATGTGTTAAATTAACGTGTCGTAATTCATTCACACGGATCATCTATCATATCTTTCCCTGTGTTAAACCTTCAATAATGTCTATCTATATGATTTAAAAAACTTGCTTAAAACTTATTTGTCTTTTCAGTAAATTGGCATTGTAAGGGCCGGCATTCCTTACAATAATGTAATGCCACCCCCTCTCAATCTGGAAGTGGGGTTAGGGGAAAATTAGACTTTTGGGCCTTTCTACATTACAGCAGGGCCGAATACTTGAAGTGTGCGTTTGGAGGTAAGAAGTGACTGATTTTAATAACTAATTTTGAAACCCTTATGTTCTTACTATTTTTAACTTATACATCTTGGCTCTGGCTAAATTTAGTTGCACGGATACAGTTTTAAGCTTTAAAACGTAATGTTTTGCTATTTTATATTTTGGTTACAGGCAAGAAGGAAATTATCTGGTTTTATTTTCATTACGAACAAAATACCTCATACCTCATCCCCAATCCAAAAATATCATGAGATAAATACCAAATTAAAAGTGGTAGCAATAAAAACCATCTAGGTTAACTTTCAAAGCATTATGATTCTCTGATAATAGGGCTCACGATCAAAGGCGTGGCAAGAGAATTTTTATGAGTTCAGATTTAACCCAAAAATGTTTTGGAGTACAGACCAAACTTCTTATTGTCTAATTTATTTCTGGTCCTAAAAATTGAACAAAGCTAATCAGACTGAGAACATTGCAAACAATTCTTGAATTGTTACCCCTGTACTGAGTTAGTTTTTTATCACAATTTTTCATTACTGTTTTTTTGGAATATTATTTAACCACTCACATTAGGTTTTCATATTCCGGGTAACTCTGGGGAAAGCAATTTGCGTGACTGTAACGCATAACTGTAAGGTACCGAAATCGAACCACATCAAACAATTGAAATATATCTAGTAAAGAATATTATATCCCCAAAATGCTTGTACTTATTATAGCATACGGATGTTTCCAGTCAGTGGCCGGAAAAGCCGGCCTTACCATGTCAAAGAGAACTAAAATCCTAACTATTATGAGGAACATTTATACGTGGTTTGAAAAAAGCGAGAATGAAAGGCGTCAATTAGGTGGTCATAAATCCTTATTTCAATTAGCTCAGGCAGGGTGATGGCTGTTGTTGTAGCTGTTATATAAAGGGCTTATCTCTTTCGTCTAATGTTTAATGATACTTTCGGCAGGTTTACTTATGTACGAAAGAGTGGTAGTATAGTAATATTATTATTATTTATTATACAACCATACACTAACTAACATGCACAAGCAGAACCTTCAGATCTTTTTACAAGAATTATCATCTCATCGGTTCGGTTCGTCCATCGTGGTGGCCAAACACTTTTCTAGAGATCGCCATGCCTTAATCAAACATTATTTTTCGGTGAACTTTGCTGATAACTGTAATTTTCTGGTGCGGAAAACAGTCATTTATCAATCAACTTAATAGCTGAATGAAACTACTATGAAATTATTTATCAATGTATTATACTGCATGGTTTAACACGTCGTATTAAATACAACATTTCATACTTACAAAGTCAAACCTCTCAAACATCAAAACAACATAAAAACACATGAGGATTTTCTTATCCTGCCATTCAATCTGTGTTCTAAATCATTAATAAAAGTACAACTTTTGACGTCTACAGCTTAGTTTGTTTCTTCTTAGGTGTTGTTATAATTACAGCTTTCCTTTCCAATGAAATTTTTGATGATAAGAGAGCCACTGTGAGTGCAATTGACGGGTTAAGTGGCTTGTTAGCACTGGCAGAAAGAAATGACCTAACATGCATGAAATCAAGCAAGCATGCCAACAAGAGTTTCTGAATTGATGATAGAAGATGAAATCTTTCATATTATTACAAGAATTAAGTACAAAATTCTGTGAGAAAACTGAATTAAAATTTAAGTCGTTTTCCTTTCCTCTTGTAATAAAGCGATGATTAATACCTTATGCCCTCGAGTTGAGTCAAGTTATAACAATTATGTGATCACAATCTGGATTTTAGTCTTCAAATTTTCCTAGTAGTGAAAACAAACTGCTTCTGAATTATAAAAAATATTGTAGACAATTATCGTCGTATAAAGATTCTACCTAATAGGAAAGGTTTCCTCTATACAAGTGAATGTAAAGCCCTTAAACATTATTTTAAACTGTCATACATAAATGGTACAAAGGAAAAAGGATCGCAGTCACATTAGTCGAATATATGTATTTGTTTTTAAAAATAGTTTATAAAAACATTCAACGAGTTGAGAAATTAATGATATGATACTTTTTGATTTAAATCGGGACAAGGAAAAGTTTTTATTGCTTATTGCATATACTAATATAATACGACTTATAAGAGATAAGTTTATATTTTTAAGAGAATTTTTGTCCAACCCTAAAACAAGATTCAAACTGCTACTTGATGCTGTGCTAGAAGTAAAACATTGTACTTGTGCAAAAGATGTTGTTTCTGAAGATGTTTATGTATGTGATACTATAAAAGCTAAGCAATATCATATCAAACTTCTCGAGGAGTAATTTAAGGGATGATGTGTCCTACTAGAGAAAGAAGCTAGAGGAATGAATATCAGAAGAAATTTGTGAAGGTGTCAGGCTGAAATGTTGAAGTCATTTGTCATTTGTTACCATGTTCATTTATCAAGTAGAAAGGCGAGACATGAATCTATGAGTTTTTGTTTTCTTCAGAGATCCATCTGCATGTCCCCTGAAGGGCCATCCCAACAGTCCTTATCACCATCTAGTTTTTTTGTACCTTAGGGAAACATGTGTTTGACTTTTTACCAGTCGTTTCACAAAATCTCCCTTCTGATCTTCACCCGATGGGTACAAATACAAATACAAGTACACAACCCATTTGATTACTTGAAAGGTCTGAATTCAAGTAAATGTTCGTGTGCATTGGGTTAGGTAGTGCATTCTTTAATTAAAGGGTTATAAAGGTACCCAAAATTTTATCTATTATCCAAACTAAGGGCTACATCCAATGATCATCAATAAAATTCTAAATCATGAGTCCTGTACACTAGTACCTTTTTCAATACTCCGATTACTAACATAAATTGACTTACTATACTTCAAAATGTGGATTCCCATGCTTAGAGTAAACCACAAACCTCATAAAATTTCTTAAGTGACCCATGGAATATAAATGGTGATGAGATGACACATAAGATGGTCTCATGAAATATTACCAACGGTAGTTAGTTGGTTTTATTGAAAAATATTGCTTTTTTTATTACTTTATAGGACAAATGCGATAAATGACCATCATGAATTGTGCAGGACTGCAGGGTACAATAGGATCTCTCTCCACACTTCTTTGTTAGATGAAAAGGGAACCTACTACTACTTCTGAGTTCTAACATTATACAACAATTTTTATGGATTTTATACGTCGTTGATGTGTGTATGATATATCAAATGAATTATCATGGGTTTTTTGGAAGATTGCAGCATTATTGCTATCACTTCTAGGTAAACTAGAGGAGTGTCACACATAGAAGAACATTGTCCATTCCGGTCTTCAGGGGGCTGGTGCCACCATTAATCTAATCGTATAATGCCACCGTCACCGTGGGATATTGCTTTCGCCACAAAACAGCCCATCATGTGACCTAAACCAATGTCCCATTATCATTTTCATATTATAATGTTTTACATTATATCATATCTGCATTATTCCTGTTTTGTATAATATTTAAAAAAAATCCCGGCTGCTATACATTTTGGCCCTTGTTTCTTATAAAAGTTGTAGAAATGGAGACATATTTCATCTCCATATTTTACAATGGCATTTCGTACTAAATCTAGGAAAAATTTCATGAGCTGTACAACCTAGAGTTACGCCACATGCACACCTCTTTCAGTATTTTTATTATATTTTTTACAAGCACATCCGTAGACAGGTCACACAGGGACAGAGGTATGTTTGGTGTGTAAGTGCACTAGAACACACTATCTAAGCCTTTCAAAAAGACATTATATACAAGTAAATAAAGAAATAAATTGTACTCCCTACAATCTTAACAATCCCATCACAGGAGTCAATCTTGGTTTTATGACAATAAAAATGCGATGAAAAAGTCATCGAATTCAAAGTTCATATGTATGAAATGAAAATGAAGAAAAGAAAGACAAGGTGTGAGATTTCTCATCGTATAAATAGTCCATTGAAAGACAAGCTTGTCACATGAACTAAAAAGTATTCTTGTCATTCTTGCGTATATATATATACCCCATTTGGCTTTTTCAACACAGAGATTACATAAATGAGAGTATAGAAGATCAAATTGAGTGTACAGAACAGAATGGCTAACTTTGTCATTCAAAGATCATTTGAGGACTTTTTAGCTGCTGGACTTATAACCCTAAGTAAAAAATACTATGAAAGACATCATTGTATTCTTGAATGAAAATCTTGACTTTTGAACGAAGCTCATGAAAAAGCCATCATCTTACCTTACAAGACTTGAGACAGATATTGTGTCCCTTCAAAACATATTTTTTATATGAAGTTGTCCTTTTGAAAATTGACTTTTCTTATTATACTATGAAATGGTTCCGTAACAAAGTATACATTGTGCACAAATTTTAAGCTTATTGAATGTGGTTATTGTAATAGAGATTAAGTCTTTATTCTTGTGCTTAATAATAATGTATGCATGCATATATATGATATAGGATTTCATTTTTTAGTGGTGCAAGATATAAGTAATTTTTTTTAATTGTCATCGCAGTGCTGTGTCATATGGAAAATAGAAACTAGAACATATCTTTACAACCGTACTATACGCAGTTTACAAAGAGTCTTTGACATGACAGACAGTCTGTCATCTCATTTCACGTCAAGTTACATTTATAAAAATCGAATGATCCTAAAATAGGCATGTCATTTACATCTTTTACTTTCACAATTTTAGTTTTATATAGTTTGAAGTTAAAAAACGGTAGAATAAGCGGATATAGCGTTGTTAAAATGATGAGCAAAATTGGTGAAAAAATGTCTTTCACCACTGATTTCTGTAGGTCTGAACCCACTTTTTCGTTGCTTTTTTGTCGAAGAAAGAGATCTATTGAGTGTTAATGCCTAGAGGGAGGAAAAATATGTTTATGACAAAGTAGTTATTCTGAAGTTTTAAAGTCTCACAAGTGTGGGTGTACGAAATTTGAGACTCATGATTACCATTTGAGACAAGAATACCATTTATCGTTTTCTTTCGAATGCATATAGCTAAAGTATCTTATAAATTGAACCCTCACTTTGTAACTGATATTTAGTCAAACTGTAAAATGCTACACATATGATGATTACCTATCGCTATAAATGTGACGTGTTTCCACGAAAAGCTGATCGTTTCAAACAAAGTATCAATATCCTCATCAAATAGTGGCAAAGTCATTCGCTCATCTGCCCTTGTTTCAAAGTAGATTACAAAAAATGATACCATGAAGAAAGTAGATTGTTGATGCTATAATCTATCAATACGAACAAAGGTACTTTTTTAAACTATATCTTATTTTAAAATAGTAATTTCACATGAAATGATCATTTGCGTTCGTTTTTTGGATGGACAATATTTAAAAAGATGTTAAATCCACACACAAGAAACTTTTATAGTAAGGGGAAAACTAAAAAGATGTTCTCTTATTGAGTTTATGGAAGTCATCCTGTTCCACTAACTAACGAAAACTGTAAAAACAAACAACCCAAAACTTTGACAACAATAGACCTCCCACGGGTACTCAGGTTTCCTATTCCATTCTTACTTACTATTATTACTGGGAACTTTTGGAGAACGAACCCTCGTCGTCGATCTTTTTAGTCATTCAAACTTTCAGATCCAACTTAACTCGGAAGGTTCTATATCGTGTTATTACATCAACATACTTACATCCAACTTAACACATTCCAAAATTTTAACCATAAAGATTCGGTTCGCTGCTAGATAGAAAAAGCATATCTGAGAACATACGGGCTCAAATGACAAACGGATTGTTCATAGAGACGAAAAAAACTCTTTTTTCCTAAGCATTAGGGGTGGACTGTTTATACTAGTAAAAAGATGCTTAAAAACATGATATTAGGCATACATGAAAAATCCTACACAGTCAACAGTAGAAGAATAAGAATAATAATATTTTTACTTATTTTCAGTTACCTACTTCATCTTTATATGACAGGATATAAAGCCATACGATTCGAAATAATGCTGGGAAGTATTATAAAGTGAATTTTTACCATCCATCCTCGTATGTTATTGGGGTAGAAGTAATTTTAGTGGTGCTGATGTAGAACTGAAGGTTCCAAAACTGTAAGTTGGTTCGTTTTTGTACGTGCATGCATGCTGAACACATCCATCTACTCTACCATCTCCATCAACATCATCAACCACGGAACCATACGTATCAAATTTCCGAACAGGAAAGTAGACAGATGCATTGGAAACTTGATACTCCATATGAAGAGCCCAATATAGTTTATATAATGCTTCCAAACAGGCTCTAGAGAAAACACTGGCATTAATATGCTTTGTAAAAATACAGTGAGTAAGAATCTAATAAATTCGTACCAGTATATAAAAACAAAGTTGAAGTAACGCTTGATGCGTACCAGTACATTAAACTACTACGTGTGTAATTCAATTACAATTCTGTATCAAAATTCATTAACCACTACTGTACTGGTGAAGAAATTAAATAATATGCAGATGCAGTTTGAACGAGGTTTCTGAAATCTTGCAGAGACGCAATTGATGTTTGCGTCACCGTCAAATCAGGCAAAATAGCTTGGTTAGCTTTATTGCGTGCAAGAACTATTTCTAAACGAGTATAATATTAAAAAAGTAAATTCTGAATAAAGTAAACGAATTTTTTATTTTTTAAGGAAGTTGCTTTTTTAAGTTCTGAAGAGATACTTAAAGTAAACTTTATGTTTTTAAGAAACAGTTTTTTGTAATTTTACATAATTGAAAATGGTTAGATAAAGAATTAAATAAATAACTCTTCAATGGCTTCTAGTAAGGATGAAAAAGGAAAAGATTTACTAACAATATCCCTGCAAACAAATAAAAACTAATGTTCTGTTCTTCTGACAAAATTATAATTCATGAATTTTCAAAATTGCCTTGTCCCCGTAATAATAATAAATAAACCTTGTTTGCATAACTCGAATCGTGCCTCAATATTTACCCATGCTAAAAGGTAACTTCAATAGAAAAGCTAACTCTGTTCCAGATGTCAATTTATCTATTCATGACCAGTGGCCACTTTACTCCTGAACAATATACTTGATTTATATAATACAATTTCATTCTACTTTAACTGAATATATGTATATATATACATCATTTACTTAACCGATTATAGCTCAGTTACAGCGTCAAGTTTCTAGCACGCTTGCTTTCACTGAACGGATGACTTATTTTGTCCATTGATCTAAAATGTTTCCTTAGAATTGTATCTAATAGCTCAAAAGGAAGACCGCTAGCTGGTACCCATGCCCTAATGAAAGAATTAAGTATAGAATAGAATTACGAGGTCAAAGTCAAAATCGAATGAAGTTTGCTAACGAGCAGAAAGTTCTAACAATAAGAAATCAGCCTCAAAGCTTGTTTTTCATTGCATCTAGTTTACCAATCATTATCACAACTACTGTACCGCAGTAAAATAAAATCGGAAAGTAAGTGGTCATGGTCCTAGAAGGCTACTGTTCTTTTAAATAGTAAACCTCTACTACTACTTTTTACTAGTAGAAATAAGAAAAAAATCTCAAATGTATTTGCTAAACTATTACTCTTTTTTTATTATTATTTTCTTTTATTACCAAATCCTATAAGCAATTGGTTAGATTTACACTAAGGAAGGCAAACAATAATGGGCCAGTCTATAATGAAGAGGCTTGAGTAAGCTCGTTAACACAAAAGTAGTAATAATCCTTAACATTTGTCGCGTTCTCGGCTATCCTAAGTCCAACTAGACTCGGTTTAGATTCCTTTGAACCATCTTGAACCATACGAAAGTTACTACAAAGATACAGGGTTGAATGATGATTTTAAAATAGGAATATACAAGTACCCACGAGGAGTATAGTGAGTTCATTCTTTCTGAATGGAGACAGAGTACTTTTTAAGAATGAGTTGAGTTTAGAAATAAAAGAAAGATGAAGATGTAGTAGTCTCAATAAAAAGGGAATAAAAGAATTGTGTTTAAGAAGATATTGACCATTATGTACACAGTTTGTACTTCTAGTGTTCACTTTCAAACACATAAATGATCCTTTATACATGGCCTTTTTTGTCTGACAAAAGGCCGTAAAAGTAAGCAAGCTGAGGAATAAAGAGAGTTTAGATAATATAGAATCTGGTAGTTGAGTTGTATTTGTACATTTTTTGTAGTTTAAAGCAAAACTCATTTATCTTAAACGTAAAATAGAAGACCAAAGATGATAATATAGTAATAAGAAAGACTTGGAAGTACATAAAAATGATATGGATGACAATTTCTTCATTTTGTTCCTCTTTTATGGAATATGTCCATGAAAAATACAAAAAATAATATGAAAAGTCGATTGAAGAATTGAAAGGTATTGCTGGCTGTATCACAATAAGACTGCAAATGGCAGACTACTTGCAAAGCAGCACAGACAAAAAGAAAAGGCACGTACCCTTGGTTTAGATGTATATTATTATTCTGTGATATTTATTTTTTTTCTATTTTTTGAAAATGACGAAAAGGCCCTCAAGAGAAGGAAACAAACCGCCCTTAACTATGCCAATTGTCCTAATACAATCCCACAATGATCTGACAACTAGAGACTCTTATTAACTTTATCCATTATCGTTTTGTGTACAACAAATGAAAGACAAATCCATGAAACATGAATTTCCACATTGGCAGAGTAATGATAATACAAATGCAGAAAGAATAATAAAGTCCTCAGACATTACCTAGTAAATCTACTTATACACCTTTTGAACAAAATATACAATTTATATTTTATTACAATTTCTGCTTGTCTTGCTAAACAATATTATAAGCATTTTACAGCTAATGCCTGTAAAATAGTAAACTAGTCACTTTTTTAATTTTTACATTTATGGATAATGTTCAAGGAGTTAGAATTTTGTAAAATAACTGAAAATTGTAAAGCTTTTTAAAAGTTGGTAATAAATATACAGATTTATAAATTTCCTAAACTACTTTGGATTTCTTGCAATACTGTAAATACTACAGCTTTCTTAATATTATAATGAAAAACACTAACACTGGCTTTGCCTTTTCAGCAAGTTTTGCCATTGGCTAATCAAAGGGAAAGCAATTAATCAGGTTTTCTCACATAAATAATCCATAGCATTTCTTTTCTTTATTTACTAAATTAGCTCAAAAAAAGTAAAACAAGTACTAGCATACTAACAATGATAAAAATAAAAGAATTTTTTCCGGTTCAACTCAAAGTTATAGCGTTTTAGACACTCCATGTTTATTTATCCTATTAAGCTTAATCCAAGGAATTAATGATTAATTAATGCCAACTAAAATGGCAAATTACACTACCGCAACGCAAAAAACTTGATATAAATCATACAAAATAATTTGTCTGTCTTAGTTCAGCACCAACCAACTGGCACCAAACTTACGTGCAAATGCTAATGTTTCCCATTAGACATTTTGAACAGTTTATATGCTCTGTTGCCCAACCTTATTAGGCTTGCGATAAGATCAAACAATTTATTACTTGTTGTAATAAGACATGTGTGAGTGTGGTTTCATTTTGTTTAAAATATTCATTGATCGATAATTGCGGTAGTAGTAGTGTGTGCTGGGGGATTGACGAAGAGAGGATGTAAAAGAGGCCATGTTAGCCAGTTGGTTGGTTCAATTCACTCCGATAACACAAAACATATTGAATTATTGAATACAAAAGAACTGATTATTATTATTGGTTCGAAAGTTCAGAGAGAAACTGGGTGTTCTCAAAATATTATTGTGTTCAAATTGACTCCACTTCAATTGACTTTTTCACTCACACCCTTGTCAAAATTGGGTATTGCAAGGTGAAATAAGAGGGATTCAATACAAATGGAAAATGAGATGAAGATTGGTTGTTTGTTAGAGTACAAGTTATAGTAGAAAGGTTTTCATATTATTTATTCATACAAATGGGCAATGATATTATAAATAATCATAGTATATTTCAAAGTTTGGACATCTATTCAATATTCATTTATGGGAAATGAGACAAGGGTAAAAATTTCTTCAAGTCACTAAATTCAATATTCAACCCGTCACTTTAGCTATTATTTTTCAAACAAGTTGAGCCCACACACACCTTTAAAAGACAAAATAAATAATAAATAGCATGACAGTATTGTTGTAATCATTTTGGTAATTTTTGTTTCAATTTTTGGACGATCATATTGTATCATTATAATCATATCATAGATTAATCTCTTCTGCTGACTTGACATTTTTTAAACTATGATCTGCTCTAGTATTAAGGCATCGAGTCGAGTACCCCCGTAGAGATTTAATTCATGTAACAAGTGGAACTATCAAAGTCAATTTTAAACTTTTAAAGTCACTGTGGATTCTTATGAAAAAGCTTTTAAAAACTTAAATTTCATAAACTCATGCTCATAAAATTAGGAAGGAATGGTTTAAATCTGTTTAGTACAAAAGTGTTGTTGATTTTGATGATTGGGCACCCTTTGCTTCGCCCAATTCACAGCTTGGGTTTCACCACAGCACCCAAAGCCCAAATACTCTTGTCAGTTTTTGTTATGTTTTGAATCCCAAGTGGATGATTTTCATCCATTAGTAAACTTTTGACATAAAGGCTCGTTAAATGCATCAGATAAACTTCCAAAAACAGCAGGCATTTTTCGATAATCAATAACATGCAGCTTATTGATTTTTACGTGTAATTGCTGATATCATCATTGGGTTGGGGTTAAAGAACCAGATATTGTATTCCATTTCATTTACTATTGTATTTTGGTTCTTGCTAAAATTAAATCCTGTGTTTTTTTCATAAAATTATTTACATAATTCTTAGCTTTATATAATTCAAATCTAAACCAGAAAAAAGATTTTTAAGTTCAGGAATTTTCGTAACCAGATTTTCAAATCGCCTGAGCCATAAGTATTCTTGTTGCCCTTTTATTTAGAATCAAGACAATGGCTATTTGCAAGACTAATTTATCTTTGAATATTAACAAAAATGTTTTTCGCTAATGAAAGAAAAGAAGAAAAAATTACCGGAAAACATAATTCAGATTAAATTTTCTTATCGAATTCCAACATTCAATTCTAAAACCC
>JAQGAA010002904.1:0-11778 GCA_034696425.1 Isotoma viridis
AATACAGACCGACAGACCGACAGACCGACAGACAGACAGACATGCCAAATACATAAGCCCTAGGCTCGGGCTAAAAATTGTAATTCTCTACTCATGAATATGCAATATTGACCTTACTCCTAAAAGGAAAATTTTCACTGAATATTCATAGTTATCTCTGGAACCACTTCTCTGAGAACTGTTCAACTGAGATGACTGTTTTAACTACGATGATACTTTTGAAAATAAAAACTCTCAATTTTTCTCTACTGCTTTTTATAGTTTCTAATGTGTATAAGATCGACAAGAATTTTTTTTAGAAATCTATGTGAATCATACGCATGGAGTGTGTCGTGTGCATCAGTTTTTATCTTTTAGAGATTTTTACGATTTAACATGAGTTTGAAGCGCAAGAAAGGATCTCCATTTACTTTCTCCAATAGAAGCTTCTCAACTTGGTCGAAATTTCTAAATCCTAACCATCCTTTTCAGCTTCTGTTTACATTCCTATTTTGGTTCGTGTCTTTATTGCTTTCTATTTATCTGTGTTCCTCAGATCAAAATGGTTGAGAATGGCAAACAGAAAGCTCTAGATCCTTTTATTATAATTCAAAGAACACTCTTCCGTCACACTAGTTCTAAAGGATAGCAAACACATTAAGCAGGTAGTAAGGATTTTCTCTACTCAAATATAGGAAGTGAGGGAAAGATGAGGAAAGAGATAAAAATGACTTGAATCGTATGCAAATAAAGATAGGAAATCCCACCAACTACTTTTATCATATTATTCTAATGTCATAAAATAATTTTTCTCTTCTTATTCTACAATTTCTTTTATAACCACCCACTTCCTGAAAAATATCATGTACTAGATAATATTATATTCTGGTTTATTACATCTGCTTCAATTTTCAGGGTAGCTAATCGGTACACAGCTTTGGTTAAACAATACGATTAATGATTCATCACGATGTTTTATCACATTAAAATAATCAGCACATTTTCAAAAATTCGTTTTGACCTTATGAAAATGCTAATTGGTCAACTAATTCTAAATCTAATAAGATATTAAATATTCACGATATTATAATTTTCTTTGTTGAAAATAAATAGTACTGAAGTGCAAAAATAGTCCTCAAGGTCTTCATCTCATAGTTAGTATTATTCTAGACTAAGATTCTGTCATTGCAAACCCTTAATTGTCTCTGATGAATGCAGTCAATTTATTGAATAAAAATATTGAAATAGACAAAGAGAAGAGTAAATGAGAGGCAACTCGAAGCTAGCGTGCATGCATGCATGAATGGTTTGAAAGTGGGAGTAATAAACTACCACAAGCAAAATGAGGATGGTTTGGTGACATTAATTAGTGTCTGTAATATTTTATGCTAATTTATAGGAAAGTTATAATCTCTCCTCTCATCCTCATCTTTATACCTTTTTGGCTAATTCCCATTTCTAATTTACTTTCTCCATTGCATGTTTCTGATTAGTTTAGTTCCAGCTTCCAAAAGCCGTTTCTGATGAGTTAAATTTGACCTACTATAAGTGTTAAAGCATCTAATGAAACTTATTATTCCTTTCTCGTCATTTATTTTCACAAAAATAAAAAGCTTGACGAAATCGAAAAAAGCCAAAGGACAAAGTTTAAACCAAGGAAAAAACAACAAATTCAAACTACACATTTGCTATCTACAAAAAATGCGAAAGACAGAAATGAGAGAGAGAGAGAGCAAGGATGGTTCAAGAATTCCAATGAAAAGGCTTAAAATAAAAAATAGACAATGAATTCTCGTCTTTTCAAGTATCAACTCAATTCTTAGTCAGTCAGAGACAGTGCTAGTCTTCTCTTGGCTCCCTTGCCCTATATTATTATTTATCTTAACAAGACCTTCTTTTTGGTATGAAAACAATGAGAAAATTCTACCTACTACTACTGACTACTGTACAATAGTGCATGTCGTGAGGATGAATGCCATCATCATAGTTGTAACTATATAGTAGTCCTTGCCATCAGAGATGTTATATATGGAATCAAGAGAGCAACGAATACTAGTAATAATAATACTCATCTAAGAATACCAATATGTATATCAAAGAACCACATCTGAAGGAAAGGGCATACGAGCTCAAATACTGTAGTGTCATCCCTCTCATCATCAGCATGCAATAGCGATATTGTAAAGTCTTTTCGAAGATGAGAAGAAAAGCAGAAGAAGTAGTAAAACGAGAAGTTGGAGAAAGATCGTTAGAAAATAAACCAACCACCACCACTACAACTAACATCCAGTTGTACAGACAGAGAGAAAGAGAGACAACTATTGCAATTGCAAGGGAAAACAAGTAAAAACTTCCTAGCAATACTGTACAAGTACGGACAACGGGTCGAGTACGAATGATGATGGTACAGGCAGAATACTAGAATCTAGATTCCACTAGGGTCTAGAGATGATATGAACTCTTGAACAAAAAAAGCCAAGAAGAAGTGGAATGAAAGTTCTCATAGTATTTACATTATCTTGTTCTATGTCTGAAAAAAGACACTTACATTTAGGACGTATTTATTTGCCTGTCTGGTAGTGGCATGACACAAAATTGGAATAGCAGTACACTTATAGATATGGCAATTGAGATGGTGATAATAACAGCGCAAGATGGCAAAGTTAATATTATGAGTACTCTCATACCTAAATATATAATAAAGGGTAAAACTCTTCTTATATCTACATAGAGTCTTTCAAGCTCCCCCCCCCCCACAACAGACACGAGTGTTAGATTTTATAAATATAATGTCATAAAATGAAAATCATCAAAAATGATTTCTTATGGAATAGAAAGTATGGAAAAGAGAAAGTTGTCTTAAGATGTAATAAGTTAAAAGAAGAAGAGAAAGCATAATTTTTATTAAAACAATACAAAATAAGTAGAATCCACTTTCTTACCAACATACATATTAAATGGAATAAAGTAAAAATCAACTTTTGCGTAGTATTTACCCGCAAAGAGTTTCATCTCTCAAAGTACGTTGTATATACAAGAAAGAGTAGAATGATAAGTAGTAATAATAATAATAGTAAAAGTAATAAGTTTGATTAGGTTTTGATAGGAAGCGTTATCAAAGCTGTCTTAAGAATTGAATTACTCCACATCTTAAAGTTAAAGGCCGTTCTCAGTTCTAAGTTATTGTCAAACATTTATAGTGGATCAACTTTATGAACCATCTCATTCTTGAAAATCACAATCAGATCTTCAATTGGATTATACGCAGAGCTTATCGAAAAGAATGACTTTTTCTATTGTATGTGACTACCTTTTACACTTATTGTTGGAATTTGTATATGTGTGTTGTACTCTGAGAGAAGTATTGAGATATTGAGAATTGAGAATACATACTTATGGGATTAGATGTAAGGAAAAGATCTTACGCTCTTTTTTGTACTCCTCATAAAGACAGACTTTATCTTTTTGCCCTATCGCTGGAAATGCCATCGTTCCATTTTTTTATATTCCACTTTTACTCTCTTACCTTAGTAAGTATGCTTATTCCTTTTATGTATAACGGTGGTACTATGTACACAGACACACATCATGCAGCTAGCAGCTGCAATACGGCAGTAATAATAATATTACTATTTCTCTATGTCTACCATTATTTACCTTTCCTTACTGCTTTCTCCAATGCTTTTACATTTCCATGTATCACTACTAAAAAAATGGATGTAGTTGTAGTGTACACAGAGTAATTCCAGTATTTTATCTTTTCTCGGTTTCTTTTGTAATTACATTAAAATATTATATGCATTTACTGGATAATTTATATTAGGTTTTTAATTAACTTAAGTTTTTATGCAGAATCGAGTCAAATATATGAAGAAATCTGATCTTTTACGTCATTTAGTTTTAAGGAATATTTTAACTCTTTGGGTAATATTTGGCTGAAATAAGGAATAAGGTATTCATGTTGTAGAAATATTCTGCAAAACCACTATGAATCAATTGTCCTTGTCATAAAATCAAACATAATATTTGAAAATGTGTGTTCCATAATATGTTGGAATGGATGAGTCGTCAATAAATTTAAGGTGTCCAGCAATAGGTGGTCAATGCGGCTTGCTGTATCTAAATTTTAAAGGACGAATAGATGATCACACAACACTATTCTTTCCATAATAAGCCCTTAGTAGTAGAAGGGAAATGAAAGCCCAAAAGTATTATTAAGACAAGATTTGGGCAGAGGTAAGTAAAAGCAGTAGAAGTAGTAATAGTGTGTCTCAGTAGAGTCAGTCAGTAGAGTAGTAGTGGTGTCTGCTAGTAGTGCAGTGGTAGTTAGAGATTGTAAGGAAAAACCCTGTCTAAGAGGAACTAACACCGCACCGCCCTGGTTAGGTTTATTCCGAATTATCTGTTTCGGTGCAGTAGTAGTAGGAAGAAACTAAGGGAGAAAAACCTCGACATTTTCACATTATGCTAAGCCATGGAATAGAATTTTGTTCCAAGATTTACACGATGCATGTTAGTTATCTCGCTGTTTCTTCTGGACTAGTCTGTCAACGAGTAGAAAAGTATGGACCGACGTAGTATAATAAAATGTGGTTGGTAGTTTAGTAGGTAGGGAAACGCTACATTAGTGAAGAACCAGCATGAGGGAAGATAATAAAAATAGTTTTGACAGAGTTGTGTCAGTTATCATTTGTAAAAGGTCTTTATGTATGTATGTTATATGTATCATGTTAATGTGTTTCTTGTAGTAGATTGTGACTGGCGTTTCATCCCCCACAATATCTTCCCAAACTTTAGTACTGTCCATTAGAAGGTTCCAAAATGGAATTGATTTTCACTGAACCTAAACCACCATTTATTGGCAATAAGTTTCCAAAAATGCTATTATCATTACTGTTATTGAGTAAAATTTGCGTAGGTCTTGAGTGACATTTTATCTCTTACATTATATTTCCTCGACTCTAGTAGTTTCCAGTAGTGGGTTACAAAATGGATTTGGTTTTTACTTATTCTAACCGGTAATTTCATGTCAACAAGTTTCCAAGCATTTTTAGCACAATTTGCGTAAGTTATGCCTGATGTTTCAAACCCCACACCCCCCTACCCCACACACATTCCCCAACTTAAGTAGCTTCCATTAGAAGAATACAAAATGGATTTGATTGTTAGGTATTGGATAATCTAAGCTTCCACTTCATGTCATCAAATGCCTAAGTTGCCTAAGTATTAAGTGTACTGTTGTTTAATAAAATTTCATAGGTTGTGACTGAGACTGACGTTTCACCCCTTCCCCATATTATATTTCCGAACTTATGTATAGATAGTTAGGGAATATCTTTTACCAAATCCAAGCTTCTATCGACGATTTGCCTTAATTTGATTATCTATTTTGCCTTAATTTTTGTCACCTAAAACATAGCACTTAAGGATTATCTAAAATTTGCACCATATCAAACTATGATTTCATCAACAACATTTTTGAATTTTAATTTTCATGTGTTAATGTTAGATCATGCAGTGGGTGGCTATTTTTACGGATATCATGCCGTGGAGCATACAGCAATTAGGGGATGAAGTATCGGGGATTAACGATCTTTCACCGTTATCCACCTAATGTAAAAAAATTAATAGTTCAATTTTCTAACGGGCTTAGCCTAGTTCTCCCCTTTTTATTTCTCTACTCTCTGGTCCACTATCCCTACTGCAATTTAATAAAAATAGGTATTAGTGTAATTTGTAATTTAGGCATTCCCAGCAAAAGAACATAGAATATACACGCTTAGGGTAAAAGTGTAATAGTGATAATAGTGAAAGTCCTTCAATAGTAATTTGATTAAGAGTTCAATAGTTGCTTTATCGCACTGTTTGCGTTTTGACATGCATAACAGTTATTCGTATTCATAGTATCATAGTGCAATGAATTTCTTTAAAATGCAGATGCCCATCCTTGATTTAGCACTGAATGAATTATAGTCTCTTTAGGTCGACATTATTATACACAAGGGTGTAGTTTTATTATGGACTCAAGGACAGTATTGAAATAAATATTGCTTTTTTAAATAATCTGTATCAAACAGACGTAGTAAAGTAGCGAATACCACTTTAATTGAATGCCGTGTCTGTGAGCTTTCGAATGTTACCCCACTTGCATATGTTATCATGTGTATAGGGTGGGGTAAAACAACCCTTGGGGTGGTCCGATTGACCTCATTTTCTAACATCGCCTGAGATAGGGTCCCTATAATATGTGTACAAAATTTGAAGTCAATCGAGTTGACGGATGGACGGACAGACTGAGCATTCACATAAAGTAGAATTCGCTACTTAATAATAACTAGTTGTTCTGCAATAGAAAGTCGTAGTAGGGAAGTTAGAAGGGGGGCGTTTTTTCTTTGTCTGACTAGAGTGTATTATGGGCTGGAAAATGGTTTAACAACAATGTAGACTCAATATCAATCCAGGTTATGCTTTCACCAACTTAATCGCGATTCTTGACTAATGCAGTTTTTTCTTTTTATCAAATACATGTTTTGACTTATAGGTTCTCTACACGGATTTTCTGCAATGGAATGATAGAAGGAAATACTTCGTTTATATAATTCCTACATCACTAGCAATGAGGTCCATGATTCTATCTCGTATTACATTGTAATAGTATCTATTTCACGTAAGTAATACCATCTAACTAGACTCCACTGTCTTTGAGAGGGTTGGATATGTATGTGACCTGTTCGAGAAATAGTCTTATTGTGTAATTTATTGAAAAGTGGTTCATGGCACATTTCTTGCCGCATATAATCTCCAAGCCAATTGTAAGGGTTATGAGATAACTCCTTGCTGTCTATTAAACTTATAGATACTCCACATTAAAATGCCGCATTTAATGATTCCATTTAATCTTGATACATTAACAAATACCCTATATATAGATACTTTGCATTGTACGCAAAGTGATTTCCGCTATAGATTGTAAATTATTGTCAGGTCAAACTCTGACGGTTTGATTTCCAGACTTCCTTCTTAAACAGGCTGGGTTTGAGTTACATTGGGTAAGTAAATAAATCTCAATCAACAACAGTTTGAGTTTTCAAGCTTGTTAAAATGTGAATGCAGCGATTCATTACTCTTTAAATTTTAGTAGGCCTTTTGCTTTTAATGTATGTTTGTGATAATATTTTCGATTACCTTTTATTAATTCGGTTTTCATCCTGCCTGTAACTCTCACTATTCTTCAGCCAATGATAGTTCTATTTATTTAATTGGGTAATCACAACATCTGGCCTTTTCGACTAGGGTGACATTTGCATTTTCTGTGTGAAAGTTAAATATAATCTCAGGAGACAACAATACGACGCATATACATACATTTATGATACATCATTGTGTACTATCTACATTTGGTCGTTCTGTGCTCGTGTTTCCGGTCTCCGGTGGTTTGCCTGTGCTGTGACTACAATTGCAATGGCATCATTTGAAGAAATCGTCCACTAGTATTTGTAATTCAACTCAAATACTGATATGTCCACATATTAAAGGAATCAAAGGCAGGCATTCAGCCATAGAATTAGCTTTGGGGTTCACCGTTCACATTGGAACAATAGAGAAATGAAATACCCTCATAACCTAATATACTACTATTGACTAATTAGCTAGCAAACAAATGTTATGTTGTCGCTTTACATCATTGACTCATGAACTTGGCAAGAGTTGATTCATTAATGTAAATTGAATTGTTGACTTCTAAATTGGCTGTGTCTACTTCTCTATGAAAAAAGGGTCAAAATCTGAAGACAGGGCAGTATTTTTAGGCGTTTTTGGCTACTGGTGATGCTGTGTTGTGCTTGTGCGTTGAAAAAGATACTCTTCAGCAGGTAAAAGATGAAAGTGTATTGCATGTAAGTATCGATTACTTGCAACGTGTCACAAAAAAGATGCTACATTGACAACATAGTCTTCGTTGTAACTCTTGTAACATACCCCAATATATATTTATCACCAAATCGAATCTTCTTTCCTCTGAAATCTTGGAGAACAGCGAGGAACACACATACACACGTTCGTGAAAGCAAAGTAAAAGCAAAAAGTTTACGGATCGCCGGAAAGAAAGATCTTGCCATCTGGAAGGACCTCGATCTGAATCTTCTCATAGTGCTTATGGTACGACTACAACTATGAAATCTAGATCAACTGTCACTGTTTTTAAGAAAAGCTTGCAGAAAAAACGAATACAATATTATTTTCTCGTTGAAAATATATTAATTCCCTCTGAATCCCTACTTCACCTAGTTGCCTAGATCCTATCATAAAGGGTGAACTATAGCTGCTTGTGCCCAAAACTACCTTACAGACAAAGCCAACTTGTAATTAAATAGCGAATAGCGTACTTGGATACGGCCGCGGTAGTGGTCCCATATAGTCGTTAATATGGATTTTCAACGGAATATGAGTGTATTTAGAACAGCATATCACCGTAATTAAGGTAAGGTTATCGTAGTAAACCTTACTTTAACCGGATACCACAGTAAAATTGAAGACGGTTTGATTACACACCAGACACTCACTATCAGACACCAGAAGGCACGGGTTGGGGAAGGGATTAGGGACCTATAACACATAAGTAAGTAGTGGTGCCGAAATTGGATTTTGTTCTCGAAGTATGTTGATCCGATGTCTGAATTGATGCAGTTGTTGTTTTAGCATTAGCATCTCTGTATTCTGTATACATTTATAATCCATAATGGTATTGCTACCTTTGACCTTCACTGTCGCCAAGAAATCATGCCTCTCATATGTATAGATGATCAATGCCTATGTGTAGATATGCTTTAATATGATCGTAGTGTTAAGTTAGGTTCATATGGTTCGTACACTTATCTTATGGAACGAAAGACACACTTCGTCTCCCTTGAATGAGTTATGACAACAGTGAATAGGAACCTTATTCATTCGACAGAGCACTGAGACTAAGTTTCGTGAGGTTCAATTTCTTTAGATAAGTCTTCTTTGCTTGAACAAGTGAAAGTCATCGAAAGAATAAGTCAGCCCAAGTGCATCTGGAGCCAAGGCAGGCGAAACTCGAAGTGAAGTACGAGGCAATCTTAAGCTCGGAACGGAAAGGATTCAATAACCTTCCACTTCCAAGTGTTTGAATAACAAATGAGAAGAAAATACGAATTATCTTCAAGAGTTGTTCCGTTATGCACAAGTAAATGTAAAGTAGCAGCTAGCTGAGACCCTTTGCATCGCACAACTAATGGATGGGTTCAGTCAAGCAATCCCTCTAGTTTCATACCACATCACATATACTATATTTGACTAAATTCATACGATACGAAGATACGATAAGTACCACCATCAGAGCCCTACTTTCCAGTCAAACTTTCACCATATAAGTAACTCAGAAGCATGCTCTCTTCTCTTGTACACGTTGCATGTGCTCAATAATTGCTTTCTGCTACAAATACCAAAATTTATCTTTAGGCTATGGGCTCAATGTAACTACAACTGGGTTTAATGTAGCGAACCTTACTAGAAAGTTTAATAGTTTAATTTAAAAATACTGGAATTCAATTTAGACGAAAATAGCCTGACGCTGCAAAAGGAAAGTTAACTTGATGCGCTTTACAACTTTAAATCTACTTGAAAAAACTCTCTGTGTGGAATGCGGTTGTACATATCTATCCATGCTATTTTAAAGTATCCAGCAACATTTTAAATTTAATTACTTGATATAAAATCAATTAAAATTCATGAAGTTTTGCTCTAGCCATAGTTTTGTTCATTGTAGATTCTCATACTGTAAAATATTTTGCTATTGTATTTTAAATAAACCAATTGAGCATTTCTTACATGACTTATCCATCGTTTGTAACACTCGTCTGGTAATGGTAGTCCCTAATATTTATTTATGATCATTCTTTACCCTATAATGCCATGATGATCAATCATTAACATTCAAATTCGATATTTTGGCCTTACAAAATTTTATTGAAGGGATTACTAAACTCAAGTTGCAGTATAACTGGTAGAAAGTGATGGGCTAAAATAAAACGGGTAAAGTACAAAAAGGTCTCTGCATTGTTTGGATTCAGGAGCAAAGATATTGTATTTCGTTTGTTGGCACTGGTATTCATTCGTATTTTATGTAGTTCCTTTCTCTTTCCACTCTATCTTATTGTAAATGACTCGTGGAATTTTCGATTGTCTTTACCAGAAGATTTATTGCTGGCAAGCCATGGAATCTGGAATTTCAACTATTTGCATGTTGCTCATAGGCTATAGATTCTACTCGTCTAGATAATACTTCAATCAGTTGTCAGTAAACCGGTACGAGTCAATCAGATATATTCTAATGCTTTAACAAGAATTTGTTAGAATAGTTCTTCAGACAACCTTGTTTCATGAGATTAGCATGATTCTCAGATGCAAAATAACAATAGGGTATGAATCATCTACAAATGCTGTTCAATGCACGTTATTTTAAACGATGAATGCCACTAGTTGGACACTCATATGCTACATTAGGCAATAATTATTCGTAAACTTGTTTCTTGTAGAAACACAATCAAATGTCGAATTAAAACAAGCAGAACCAAACATTATTCTTATTGTTCTTCTGCATATAGAAAAATATGAAGGTTTATTTAATCAGTCATTCTGTAAATTACATTGTTAATATCACCAATTGAGAGACGCGACGACTATAGTGATGACTTCACATAAATGACTATGAAAACCACAAAAATATTACATTGACCTGAACACACAACACGGCATTATATCATCGTGTACTATTTATATCCTAAGAAACTTAAAACTAAATGTGAGATTGAGTTTGCGAGTGAAACAGAATTATACAAATTTAGTAGCTTTGTCTGATGTTATTATAATCAGTTTTAAATATAATTAATTAATTAATTATAACTCTAATGACTTAAACTCTGAATAAACAAGAATAAAAAACAGGATTACTTTAAAGGCACCATAAAGTAAGTAACCGGAAGCTTAAAACAATACATTTTCTGAGATTGTAGGATTCACAATCGTAAACCTTTCATATTTTAAGCACTACCTCCCACTGAACCACACTTCAAAACCCGTAGCTAAGGGTATTACAAAATTCTTTGATTTATTTGGTGAAAGACATGGACAAATGTAACAAATACAGCTCATAAAATTGATAATCAGGAAATAATTAACTTTTATCATAGGTTACCCAATCCTGATTGTCACTCTTAATGTATTTTACAGAAGTTAAATTAATTAAAAAAGCGAAAGATTTCATAATACCTTTAGTGTTTGGAAGAAATGCACGTAAATCAGCAATATGAGTGCGAGTGCAACATAATTTCATATTCATTTGATTGTTTTCAGGCAAAAAAGGAACAAAAGTTCAAAATTTAAAAACAAAAAATAATCTTAAACCATAAAACCGGTTAATTTTGTATGAAAATTGGAGATGATATTGTAAGTTTGACGTATTCGTACTTGCTAATGTACTTATGGATTCGTACCTGTATCGGACTTTGGATATGCCCACGCAAAATACTTACAGTTTTTTGTAGAACCATCAGTCGGTACCAAAGCTCTTCCACAAGTCCAATATTGGCGTCCTTTATTACTGTCTTCCAGTATATGAGTTAGTAATAGACAGGGTTGACAATGCCAGCATTTAGGGGCTGTTTTCAAACCTTGCTTCGAGCCAGAAGATGATGCATATGGAGTTTCTGGAGTTTTCAAAACTTGTTTCGAGCCAGACGATGATGCATACGGGGTTTCTGGAGTTTTCAAAACTTGCTT
>JAQGAA010002905.1:0-11774 GCA_034696425.1 Isotoma viridis
CTCATAAAATACCCTTGAATGTCCCCACTATAAGTTCTTACAAATGGCAAATGTTTATTACTAGGTAAGTCTAAAGACGTATCAAAAATATCTGGAAGGATTTTAGTATTAGAACTTTTTAATTCTCCTTTTTTGTGAGAAAATTGATTCCAAAAGTTTCCATACTGCTTCTGAGATTCTTTGTAAAGAGAACTATGACTATATTCTAATTTATGAGGATCTGTTGATAAATCTGGATATCTATATCTAGGATTACAAGGAACTATTACACACAATAATTCCACAAGAAATACTGATGTTACCAAAACCATTTTAATTAAATTAGTAAAATATTGATCAAAATACTATTGGAAATAAGTTAAGGAATTTTTTATTTTTGTATCTCATCACGAGAAACCTTTTGAAGAGTGTATATTGTCGAAATGAAATTATTGAAAGAATTGAAGCATGTTGATATTTCTCATTTCGAATCGCATCTGAACATTTTGACACATTTTATTAAGTTAGTACAAGGGCTTTCATTACACTGCATTAACCAAGTGACGCAAGAAGGTTCACAGGGTACCATATGTATCTTTTACATTTGTGGTGGGCACTACTATAGTCTAATTCAATCTACAAAAACAAAACAATCTTAGAAATTTAGTTCAATTCAATTTTAATTCACATTTATTGCAATAAAAATTATTATCAAAATTACAGGTAACTTAATTTAACTTGGTGGATTGGATGTTAGTTGTGTCTGTCTCTATTGTTGTGGTTTAGAGTAGGAGATCATGACTGTGAAACTATTACATGAAGGGTGTCAAGCTCCATTCGGTCCCCTAAGTCTTTACTGTCCTCGGAAATTTAGTTAACGGTTGAATTACAGGATTAAATGGTTGATATTTTCACTTAAATTAGAAGCTCATCTTTAATTTTCTTATCTAAGATTTCTAAGTTTCAATTATATTATTAACTTCTAATATGTATAGGGAAGATATTGTTAGGTAGTTTAAGTTTTGTGGTTTTTGTATATTTTGTTTTTTTTGTGATAGGGTAAAAATAAAAATGTTTACATACAAAAAAATCAAGTTATTACAAAATGAGTATTGAGCTGTGATATGAACTGAATTAAAGAACTATACTGTAATTTTAGTATTTACATCTCTTTAAAATTGTCTAATAAGAGTGTAAAATTACAATTTGATACCTTTTTCTCAAAGATAAATTCAGTTTAAGTTGGAACTTTCCAACTTTATGTTTGACATTTTTTGTATTGATATTAGTTTTATTTACATCTCTAGACATCAAGAGATTAAAAGTTTTTGATCTCCTCTTTATTAATTAGCAAATTAGCTATTTATATTCATTAATTATTAGTTAATTAATCATCAATATTCTAGTAATACTAGTAATAAATTGTGTTAGTTAAGTTCAATTGTACTCGTAAATAGTTTATTAAAATAAACAACACAACAAACAGTCAATTCAGAACTCAGAAATAAACTTTACAAAATATTTAGGTACCTACTCAAAATTAGGATATCCTTTCAACTCTCGTTTCCTCATCTGTATTTTATACATAGGAAAATGGAGTGTTGCAATTAAATAATTCATTTTTAATACAAAGTTTTTTAATTTAGTTATTATTGTTGTTGGTCATAAATATTATTTTGGTTAAATTTTTAATTCACTAGCTTATTTATCTCGTCCACTTGTGGTACTTCACTTCACTGACCATTCTTATTCTCACGCGTTTGTAATAAAGATTGCCTTCAATTATAGCAATTTCAATTATTTTAAAGCTTAAAAAATTTATTTTGTTATTTGGGAAGCTTTGGGATTTTTTATAGCAAGCAAATTACTTATGGATTTAAGCATTCATCTATTATAATATTATTTTGAGCATATTATTAGTATACATGGGTTAGTGTTACAGGTTATCCAATCTGATTAATCAATACAATCTTAACGATAAAGATTTTCTTGTATTTTTCACATACTCATAGAAAACCAATTGTCAAAAAGAACATGTAAAATCGATTTGTAACTTGGAATAGTATATCGATTACAAAAATCAATTTCGTACTGCAGAACGCAAGAACCTACGTTGGTGTAAATCAACCTTGGATATGTTCTCTTGTGTCTGTAGTCCGGTCTGGTCACGGAAGCTTGATTAACATATTTAGATTAGATTCCATGCTGAATGCTGATTCTTTTTCCCAAATCCCAGTCTTCCAGATCCCAACACAGGGTACATGTATCTAAATCGAATCTAAAGAGTATTTACAAAGAACCAAGGCTTATTAGAATTTGAGGTGACCATGAGACCATGACTGACAACTTTAGAATGTTTAGAATGAGACTATGAGGCCCTAAACGTGAGGCAAATTGAGACTGCTATAAAAAAAGTCATTCGGACAAGAGGGGTAAAGTGAGAAACGAGCATTGCATCATTTTATTTTGTATTCTTTGTGCCTCAGATTAGAGATATAGAAGACAATAAAATGAGACTGATAAAAACGTATTTTGCAGAGAATGTAAAAAACAAACGTAAAAACTTAATACTATGATAAAATATTGAATGCGAGAGTAGCGAGAGTCTACACTACTAAAGTCTCAACTCTCTCAACTCAACAGTTATTAACTTACATGCGATCTCGTCATAATATACTTTTTGTGATTCATCCATTCATCAAACTAAACTCCTATTGTGTTATATGCCTTCATTTCAAACGAATTGTTGCTCATTCTATGCTAAAAAGCAGTGTATAATTTACATTTCATACATTCTACTAGAGAAATGAGACAGTCGCAGAATAATATTAAAAAGCTGGTAGGATTGGGTTCAATATAAATGATGACGAAGACTATACTATGGCCAAAACATTCATTTTGCCAAAGTTGACTCACCTACTACAAGCCACGGGCAATCCTCGTAGGTTTGTTGCCCATGCATGGGCAATTCTTTTAGCAATTTTGCATGACACAGACATGAATAAACGTATAACAAAACAAAACTCTTCGGAGAAAATTAGCTTACCTAATGTTAAATTTTTGCATGCAAAATACTCCGAAACGTTTTAGCAAACGTAAGTAAACTTAGGAGCTGATATTTTATCAAAACCTTATTACTAAAAGAACACTAACCTGTAAAAGTATAAAAGAGTCGAGGTTGTAGGACAAACTTACCAATTGCAATTTGCACTTTTTAGAGCATAGTGCATGAAAAACTTAATATTGAAAGCCTTTGATTGACTACTGCTACTGCCGCAGTAACCGCATTAAGAGTTGATTAATCAATAAATAATTTTATTCATTTTTTATTGAGACTGAATTTTCATAAAACTAAGGGAACTCTCAAAAATAAAAAACTATGGCTGAATCCGCCCACCAAGATATCTGTGATATTAAATCAGGCCCAACTCACTTTAATAATGAGTGTAATGCCTCCTTCATACAGAATAGTATTATTATAGTTTTTGCATCTCTAGTGACCTTGTATTTGTTTTATAAATGGGCCCGCAGACTATTGACGGTAAGTTTAATAAAATTGTATTTTTCTGCTTAAATTTATTGAGTTAGTGGAAATTGTATCAACTTCTGCTTTTGATCTTTGGTAAAAAATTATAATCATCAGAATGAACATGATAATAATATTATGTAATGAATGTTTTTGCAGTTTTCTGTACAAATAAATGGCTGTCTCGAGGGATGCTCTCAAGACCATGTTTACTACCATAATTTACTCTCCTGGCTAGCCAAGCATGTGGAAGGATTCCAGACTGAAAAGCTCTCTATAGACAATTCAGATTCAGAGGATTCTGATGATGAAGACGAAGATCGTTTAGCTCCAGAACAACGAGAATGGAAACTGGAACATTCTGCAGGTTATGGAACTCATTATTTCCAATACAAAGGGGCATGGATTAAATTAGAAAGGACTAGTAGAATTGGGGTAATTATTTACAAAAATACACAAGAACTCATCACATTAACAACAAGCCGATGGAACAAGTATTTAATCAGAGAAATCCTCGAAGAAGCAAAACCAAAACCGAAGAAGGTTAGCGAAAAAAGACTCACCGTATACAGAGCTGACCACATGTCAAGGTGTTGGGTAAGACTTGGAGAGCCTAAGAAAAAAAGACCTTTGAATTCTATCATTCTTGAGGGAGATGTTACCAAAAATCTTATGAGTGATATCAGAGAGTTCTTAAGTCTAGAGGATTGGTATGTAGAGAGGGGTATACCCCATAGACGTGGGTATCTGCTTTATGGACCCCCAGGTTGTGGCAAGTCTAGCATAATTAAATCAATTGCTGGAGAATTAGGGTATGATATTTGCATGTTGTCCCTGTCTTCAAAGCTTTGCGATGATTTGTTAACAGAAATGCTTAACAATGCACCTACCAAAAGTATTATTTTGTTGGAAGATATCGATGCAGCTTTCAAAAGTCGAGAAGACCAGGGGGCTAGTGCTAGAGAAACAAATTTAGCATTTGAGGGTGCAAGTCCTTCTGCTTTGACTTTTAGAGGTTTACTCAATGCTTTAGATGGTGTTGGTTCGGCAGAAGATGGTCAGATTGTTTTTTACACCACGAACTACGCTGATCGATTAGACCCTGCGTTGGTCAGACCTGGAAGAGTTGATTTGAAAGTTTTTATTGATTACCCTACTGATCCTCAACTTGAAGGGATGTTTAAGAAATTTTATCCCCTTGCTGATGAGGAAGTTAAAAGTAGATTTATTACAGTGATAAAAAGCCTTGACATGAAGATTTCAATGGCTATGGTACAGGGTTTGTTTTTAGTTTATAAAAAAGATCCACAAGATGCTATAGATCATGTTAAGGATTATTTTGAAAATCAGTATTCTAATGTTAAGGAACTATGTCATGGTCTCTATTGTTAAATTACACTGAATCAGTACGCTTTTGTCTTACACTTGTATAAAATAAGTTGCATTTTAAGTTTAATTGTATTATTGTAAATAGTAATACTACAATCTAGTCTTAACATATCAAAACCATTTAAGAAACAAAAATAGATTTTGTTCAATATTTAAATGTACCTAATTAAAATTATTTGAATGAACTGAAGATACATTTTGTAATATTTTGTATTATTTCCATTGAGACATTCCATGTCCAAACAATTTTCATAGGAAAATCATTGTCTGACGATGAGCTATTGTTATTATTCTAATTCTGCTTAACAATAATTCTACTACTTTGTCCTCATTTATTCCATAGTTTTCCTAGTTAATTAACCTAAATGATTTGTCGTACATCATCGTACCTCTCAAATTAATGTTCAATGTAAATAAATGTATACTTGAATAATACTTTTTGTTGTTCAATTCAACATAATGCACTTGCGCATAAATTGAATTCAGAAGTGATAATTTGCATTCGTTTACTATGTCCAATGTCGGGTTTTATCTTACAATTAACTATAAACAATCAATCAATTGCAATTAACTATTTACTTTTACCTTATCTTTGATTCTTATATGTATTTGATGAGCTGCACATAATAAGACTGTCAACTTGCTAATTTATACAACTAAAAGTCTTGAATTGTGCTTATTTTTCCCAATACCTCACCATTACCATATTAGACAAACTAGTAGGTAGTTATCAAACTGGCATTCCCAGCTTTTAATTATAAAATTTTGCATTTTTTGGGTTGGTTTTAAATTCATGGTTTATTAATTTATTTCTGTTTCTGGAGATATATTAATTATATTCATGTATTACTAATTCTTTCTAATTCGTTATACATGGTACTTTACAATAAAAAAATAAACTAGAATTGTTTCGTGCATTGCATTTCATGTATTTTACTTTTTAAATAAAAAATACATGCCTTTAAAATACAGTGTACAATGTTTCTGACAAATTCTTTCAAAAGCTTATAAGGAGAAAAAAAGTTTCATGTGTCTAGTTTAAGTATTAGTTACGTAATTTACATTATATTATAGGACTCTGTATCAGAGACACTTGTAGTTCGTGCAGTTGATGAGGTGGTTGGTGGCAGAGGAGATAAAAAAATTGACCCCATATCATCAAAATCTGGTTTTGTATCTTCCGTAGTAGTTGTTGGGGGTAGGGTTGTCGTTGTAGATGTTGTTGGGGGGTCCAGGTCTATGATTTCTGCAAATGTTATAGGTGAAGATGATGTCGTAGAAGTTGTTGAAACGTCTGGAATTGCTGTAGGTTCTAGAGGGATCGACATTATAGTAGTTGTCGATGAAAATGGGGCTGGAGTTGTACTAGTTGTCGAAAGAACTGGGCCTTCAGTTGTTGTTGTTGTAGTTGTCGTTGTTGTACTAGTAGTGGTTAGGGCAGAAGTGTCAAAAAGAGACTCCAACTCATGAACATCCGGTTGGGGTTTTAAAAATATAGAATCTGAGTGTTTTTCTCTAGTGGATGCAATTGGTACAGACAAAGAATATACTTCGGGATTTGAGAACACATTGTAAAATGCGCGTGGGGGTACAGATGTAGTCACGGACTTTGGTTGGTAATCATATTGAGCTGAATGTTCAGAAGTTTTTACCAAAGGGGTGGTATCAGGTAGACCGAGACTTTCCCAATATATTGATTGTTTCAGATAAGGTTCAGGAATCATTTTAATTTTCTTATGTATTAGAAGAAATGACATGTTTCTAGGATCTACTATTGGATTCCAGATTTGGAAATCTTCATGATTTTCAAGAGTAAATGTCGGGTATCTAAATTGAAGCCAATTTGAACATTATCTTATTGCCATTTATCTTATTTTTTATTTTCTTATTACCTCTTCGCAGCAAAATTTCCAAATAGGTTCACCATAATTTTGGACAAAATAAGTTCATGGTCGAGTTTCTGAAATCCTTGATATAGGTGAGTACTGTTTAATAAATAAAACACGTCTTCTCCTTGACCCACCCCTGTGTCCGGAAAATATTTTGATTATAAGGTCATAAATTACGAATGCCTGCTCGAGCTATTATAGCTAACCTTGATATATATATTGTTGATACGTATAAAAAATATTTATTGCATACCCCATTCACTTGGACGAATACCAGCCATAGTTGCTAGATTATATTTTCCGTTGTATGAAAACATATACCTGTTGCAGAAAGTCGATTTAGTCCATATTAATCATATCTAGGCCATTCTAAATGGCCGTCGAAGCTCTTAGGCTATATTAAGGCAGCCTAGGCTATGTCAACTTGGCCTAGGACACATTAAATAATGAGTCCCAGGCTCGAAGCTCGATTAGTATGGCCTAAGTTGGTGAAAATAAATATTTTTTTAAATACCCGTAAGTTGGTGCAATCTGGCAATGAGCTTGCAAGCTCTTGTGCACTCCAGTGACTGTAAATCGAGAGGATAAGGCCTATTCATAACAAAATTGTAGTAAATTAGTTTCGGTTCTACTTTACACTCGAGAGTTAATATATACTTACATCACTTAATGTCTTAATTGAAGCGGTGTTCGGTCCATCTTTTTTAAAATACAGCCAGTTAACTTTCCTCGTCAATTCATCCTTGTCCATTTTCAGGTGCTCATAGTCTAGAAAATCTGGAGCTAATTGGTTCCAATGTGATCGGAGTTGCTTTATTTCTCCTCTAAATACCTTAGCTGCAATTTTTATGAAATTCATCATAAAAAAGTATCTTGGCTTAGATTTTTTAAATTTGGATTTTAGAATTATTGAATATTAGGTATTAAAAAATTTACGAAGTAAAAATGTTAGCCCTTCGTCTTCAGTAAATCCTGCAATCCAAGGAATTCTCGCAACATTATCTCTAAAATAAATCTCGTCTGGAGTCTCTGTAATAAATGGTTCTTCTTTTTGATTCACATCTTCAAGTACAGGACGGAATAAGTAAATCGGCATCGGCCAGTCGTCCTGCAATTAAAAGGATTTTCTTTTAAATTTCATAATAAACTTTAATTTGAAAATAAATTGAAATAAATAATAACCAAAAATTTAATCTGAGCTTTAGCTAATTGCATTGCATCAATTCTTCTTAGGCAAGCGACAATAGCCTCTGAAGAATGAACTGGGCAATTGCACTTCTTTGCATAGAATTTTGTAAGTTCCTTGGCTTCATCTCGAGTATGAAACACCCAGTGATTAAAAGCTGTCCCAGACATGGATATCCCTCCGTGGAAATAAGGTCGAGCTCTTGAAGATATCATTTGCAAGTGAACGCTGGCTCCTCCTTAAATGTGAAACGCTTACAATTTTTATTTTATTCGTTCAATAGACATAACGGGCGAAATTATATTATGTTTCTTAACCTGCTTCTTGTCCAATTAAAGTAATTTTTGTCGGATCACCGTAAAAAAATTCAATGTTTTCATTAACCCACTTAATGGCAAGAGCCTGATCTTTAAGGCCATAATTCCCTGAGGATTCAAAAATAATTTATAACATGCTTTTGGTTACCTTAAGTAATTTATTTAGCATACCTGGGCTAACAGCGTCTCCAGTGCTCATGAAACCTTAATAAAAATAAAAATCAGTGTGAACACAAAGAACATTTTTCTAGAAAAACTTTACAACAGTGAAGATCTCTAAAAATCATTAGCACTTGCATATTTACCAAAAACTCCAACTCTATAATTAATCGTAACCAATATTAAATCTTGTTGCAAGAGATAGGATGGCCCGTAATCTGTAGCACTTCCAATTTGAAATGCTCCTCCATGAATGAAAATAAGAACTGGAAATCTTGTAGCATTTTTCCATCCTTGGCCTCGTCCAGTTTGAATCTAAATAGATATATTCAAAATAGTCAATACTAATTACAATGAAATTGAATTGAAATTGAATTTTATTTGAAAGACAAGAAATCCTTTGTTGACCGTACTTGAGGAGCATACACATTCAAAAATAGACAATCCTCACTCCCAACCACGCGTTGTAATTCAATTTGGCTGAATTGCAAGCATTTTGGTCCTTTCTGTGTTGCATGATGTAGTCCTGACCATGCAATTTTTGGTGTGGGGGCGTGCTAAAATTAAACAAATGTTTTAATAAATTGTTATTTTTAAATTTTAAACAAGCAAAAACTTACGAATCTATACGGTCCAACAGGGGCTTCCGAAAAAGGGATTCCTTGAAAAGCTCGTATTTTTCTTCCACCAACAACCCTCATCCAGAAACCTCGAAGCTTACCGGAATTTGTGATAACAACTAATGGATCATTTTCTGTATAATCATGCTCTTTGACCCAAGGAGAATGACCATCTTTCCCCCAGCCACCTATCCCTAACGAATTTGGCTGATTTTTATCCGATTCGTCAAACCCAAGAGTTATTTGATTTTTGAAAGCTTGGGGTTCACTTAATGATGTATCAGGAAATGGGTAGTTATAGTCGCAGGGGACGAACTTACACAAAAGATTCACCAGATACAACGCTTGCTGCCACACCATTTTAAAGAATCTCCGATAATTTGACTGAACTTAAAAACGCTATCCGTATTCTCTGAAAATTTTTTGAAAACTTGATGAAATGCAGAAATGTATGTACAACTAGAAACTAGAACAGTTCTCACTCATGTTCATTTCGATTTCTCAAGACGTTTATCGTACCGAGTAATTATTTACGGTAAAATAAAGTGTGACTTTATAATAGTTTAGTTACAGAGAGCGAAAAAGCTTTCAGCCAGAAAGACTAAATTATAGCTATCAAATAGCCGTTTCCAAATGTATGCATTGGCGTGACCTCTTTATTCGGGTAGGTGGTATACGAGTCAGTGTGATTTACTGTGAATAAACATAAATATAGGGTTTAGTTCAAAGTGTTTAAATTAGGAAACTACTGACCGAAGAATATTATAGGCTAAAAATGTTGTCAATCAAGTACCGTATAAAAAAGTATTAAATAGTATCATTTATCTAGAGTTTTATTGAAATATCAATGTTTTTGTTTTTTACACTTTTTTTCTTATGTAAATGATTTATGTTAACTCTTAGGAAGCTTATTATCTAAGGTATTTCTTTTTTTCTTTGACGCTTTGTCTACTAATTCGTTTGCTTCTAACGCACTTTTCGTAAGCTCATTATCAAAGATTTTTCTTTTCTTTTTTGATCTCTTGTCTGGCAACTCATTTCCTTCTAATGCAGCTTCTATTTGCTTCTTTTGCTTATTTATTTTTGCTCGCTCCTCGAATGGATCGTTCTCAGTTACTGCGAGATCTGCTAGTTTTCTCTCAGCTTGAACATTAGTTAATATTTTCAGGACTTTTCCTTCTATAAAAACAAAAAATGTAGTTGTTAGCATTCAATAATAAAACAAAAAATGCAAAAATTAGAAATGTCGTATTTTCGTACCGTCAATTTTCATTTCTGTTAACTTCTCCCCGATGTAAGTCTCAACATTTGTTAAAAATGGAATGTCCCTTGTTGGTACTACAAACATAATGGCCAACCCTGGTTGACCCGCACGCCCTGTTCTTCCAACTCTATGAACGTAGTCTGGGGGCATTGGGATGGAATAATTGATAACTAAATCTACAGTTCTAATGTCCAACCCTGCAAAATTAGACATAATCTTACTCTCACCATAATCACTATCAAAATTAATTTTGGATTAACTCATGCTTCATATTCATATTATGATGACTGTAAAATCTAAGCATACCTCTACTAACAACATCTGTAGCAACAAGAGTGTTCACACGACAAGATCTAAAATCCGAAAGAGCTTTCGCACGAGCTTTCTGATCAAGATGGGAATGAAGTGTTGTATTTGAAAATCCCAAATTAGACAACAGCAGCGATAATATCTGTGTTTCTCTAAAAAACAATTACAATATAAAATTGAAATGACGAAAAGTATTCTAACTTAACAGGTACATAGTTGTATCATTAGTAGTAAAACATTTTCACAGATCTTACCTAATAGTTGCACAAAAAACAATAATAGACCTAACTTTAACAGGCAATTTAATCTCGTCATCTCGTATAGATCTCAACAGCTCCATTAAATATCCATCTTTGAAATCTTTCGGACACATGATATACTTCTGAGTTAAGGGAATCTTTGCCAACATTGGCTCATTAGGCTTATCCGTGACAATTTGATCTAATTTTTCCTTCACTTCTTCTTCGTCATCTTGATAATCGTATATAAAGGGCTACAGAAAAATTGACAGTTATTAAGTTAATGTATTACAAACTAATATATAATTAAAATGTAAACTAAATATACAAACTAGTCCACCGACCTTTTCTGAACTCTGAGATAGTTCCTGAACATTCTCCTCCATCTCTTTTGTGTAACGCATCGTAGCGCTGAAAAACATCACTTGTTTCTTCTTAGGTAAAATAGATGTGATAGCTTCCAAGTTTTCATCAAATTGTCCGTCAAGTAACTTATCTGCCTCATCATAAACAAGATACTTACAATTTTTGAATGCGTTTTTAAAAGAATCCTCAGCACTTTGAAGATGATCCAATAATCTAAAAATCCAAACATTTTAAAATTAACAATATTCTTACAAAATAACATTATATCTTCATATTAGAATTTAAAAAGAACTTAATATACCTTCCAGGTGTTGCAACAACAAAACTAGGTTTTTTATACAACTCCAACGCTTGTTCTTGATAACACACACCCCCAATCACAAGACAAACTTTAGCTCTCTCTCCTCCCAAAAACAGAATTTGATCCTTAATCTGCAACGCTAACTCTCTCGTTGGGGTCAAAATCAATCAAAAACTAGTCAAACTTCAATAATTAAATTCAGTAAAAATATCACATCACAAACCACCACC
>JAQGAA010002906.1:0-11771 GCA_034696425.1 Isotoma viridis
TTCTTCTTTCCTCTCATTCCATCTTCCGAATATTCTCCATTTAAATTCACCTGAAAATCCTCAATATTTAATTTCACTCGTAATTTAAAAACGCTAAAATTCACATTTTTCTCAACTTACAAGAGTACAAAAGCGTTTGCCAAAATGCCACCAAGCACTGCCTTCTATTGCAACACAATCGTTATCGCTGTCCCCATCGTTATCTTTATCAAAAGTGGAAAACTTCTCATCGTCATTTAATCGCATTGCAGCATCTGATAAATAATATTTATTCAGAAAGTAATAAATTTTGAAAAAATCTCTTTTAAAATTCACTTTTAATTTTATTTTCATACGATTATTAGAAATGTTTCCATTAGGTTTAGTCTCTGAAATTTTACGATAATCGATATCCAAACGATAATCGTCGTCCATTCCAGAGATTCTGAAGTTTGCGTATTTCTCATAATATTTCCTTGTTTCATTCCATTTAGTTAAAATTATCAGAAGCTCAGTTTCACATTCATTTTGGTTAGTTAGCAAATGAATATTCTTAAGACCTTTCAAAATTTAAAAAAAAACAAAAAATCATGAAATAATAACTACAGTTAATGGATAATATATTACTTTATGTAGTTTCTTTAATATTTTCACACATCTTAAAACGCAATTCATTTCTTTAATTTATTTTGAGTCATTTTAAATCTAAAATCCACATTTTTACTATACGAAAACTTTAAAAATTCTATTCTTCTTACCAATCCAATGATCGTCTGCAGTTGAACCGAATCCATTTTCATATTCAATCCAACTTCTATTAAAACTTTATCTTTGCGCTTTCGGAATATCCCGAACGCCACGGCGCTGAATGACGCTCCAACCACCCCCATCTGACTCCATGTCACAATAAATCTAATCATTCATTTATTTTATGAATGCAAAAATCCATCTAAAATGACAAGATTTTTAAGTACAAGAGCGTACCTTAATGGTCTGATTGTTTTTGTCGTTTACATCGGGTATTATGTAGTATTCACCTGTGACAGTTAAATTGTACTTGAGTTTAAGGCCCTTGCAAGACTGATTTCCTTTCATCCCAACATCCTGTGTCTGGCCATTCTATTCAACAAAGTCACAACCACAACCCAATCATCCATTTACAATTAATTAATTTAAAATTAAAAACATTGTCTTTTTAATAAAAAAATTTTTTAGCGAAACTCCTACAATATTTATTAAAACTCAGCTTGGTGTTTTTGCCATGTTAACTGACAAAAACTCGTATAAATGCTTCTTTAAATAAGCTAAAGACAAGAAACAGTTTTTGAAACTTTTATCGCGTTACACAATCATGCAAAAGCGATCAAAAAAATTATAAGTAATTTATTAGTTAGACATTTCATTGTTATTGATAATTAATTCTTGGTTTGATAAGAATCCTTGTATTTATAAATTTTTTCTACAAGGAAAAAGCTTAGAAATACTACCGTTTTTAAATAATTAAAATAAGAGATTACTTATAGAATTACAATTTTAACCTTTTGTTCGCAAATCTCAAAGTTTACAAAATACTTTTTTTTTTTTAAAGAAGAAGCTATTTTGAAGGTTAAAAATAATTCCTTTTATGAAAAAAGTTAAAGCAAATTTGTTCAGTGTGAACGTGTCTATTCAATTAAATTAGTCTAAAATACTTTATTGAAGGTTGCAAATCTGCAGATAGCTTTTGTTTTTTTAATAGTTTTTAAACATGCAAGCAAGTGGAGGACGAATGGGCAAAAATATGTTCTAAAACCAAATTGAAAAGCAAATACAAATGCGATACCTAATTTTCAAAATTTAACTTTATACGAAGCAAATTTTGAATATATTTTGTACTAAAAAACAATAATACCTGAACCTGAACAGTATTTTTTATCAACTCCCGAATTTTGTTATCTTTCTCATCCATTTCCTTTCGCATTTGATCCAGTTTCGCGTCATACTATTTATAAGATTATTAAGCATGAAAAACATTAAAAAAGCAAACTTAACAATATTCCCAATTAGAACAGCCCGTGGAATAGGTGCCCCCATAAATCAGCGTCTAAGGAGTCTTTGAAACGTTATTTTCCACCCTAAATAACTCCCCATCCCCAATGATTCTTCTTTAAGCTTATGGTTCTCTAAAAAATGTGATTTTAATTTAATTTGTATGAAAATTACAAATAGTTTTAATGATATAAGAATTTTCATAATATTTTTAATAATATCAAGCTTCAAAATCAAAAGTCGACTACGAAATATCAATTTCGTAGTTTTTTTTTCGAAAAGTTGGATATTTAAAAAGATAATTAATGGTTTTTGTTAGATTTATAAAGAAAGACGGGAATTTTGTTTAAAAAGATAGCTTTGAAATGTTATTTCCCCTCCCCCCGGAATAATTCCCCATTCGGAAAAATGATCCCTCCATGGTGTTCTAATTCGAATAATACGGTATATCAATCAATATTTATTTTAAGAAATAATGAATCTTTCCATACATTGTCAAAAGTGTCCAGCAATCCTTCTTTAATGACATACAATTTTGAAAAAATTCTATCAAGTTGGCGTTGTATTGCGAATGGTATTTCTTCAATGGATCTACTCATTCGAATCTTCTCACTCTAAAACAATCAATTAGTGCAAAACACATCCTTTCAAACTAAAATCAATTTGTTTAATCTCGATTCTCAAACTGGATGATTTACTAAAAATTATGACTTCTTGATGTAAACTAAGCTAGTAATTTGTATGTGATTTTTTGTTGCAAAAAACAAAGGTTTCATTTTTGCTATTATATCCGCCAACAAACGGCTTTTCATTACTTTGTTAAATTGCAATTAGTAATTTATGTAATTTTTGACGGTGTTTAAAATGTTTCAGTGTATTTTACGTTTGTAAGTATTAAGTTTAAAAAACGTTCACTCAACAAATCACGGAATACAGAGAAGGCTTCAAATCTAGAAATTGTTAAACATTTTAAATATATAACTTACATGCAAAGAGGATGCAAACAAAGGTTCAAAAATGACCAATGTATAAATAGAAAATAAAAAACTTTTCCAAATACGCTGATTCATGTTATTAGGACAAAAAGAGTTACTTTTACAGAATTATTTAAATGCACATGGTTTTTGTTAAAGAATAAAAGTCCACACTAGGTTTTTAGAGTATTTTTTTATGTGAGTTCCCAAATAATCAAAAAACTGCTGGTGGTGGACAAATGAAACTAAAAAAACTGTTGTTGAAGGACAAGCAAAAGTGAACAAACTTAAAAACTAATTTCCCGTTAACGAGTTATGCGGTTAGGGTTAAGAATAATTATATTTCAAAGTAAAACTCTTAATTATTGTTGATAAAAACTGAGTAGCATGTAATCGTCTTGATAAACTCACATTTTGTGGTTTCTCATCCAAAGAATAAATAATTCATATTTATGAATATTTAATTCCACGTGTAAAATGCTACAAATTATCTCATGTCTTACGAATAAAAAGTTGTCAATCGCATGTTGCATGGCGTTCGTCTTTTGTCTTTGCATATGAAAGTGTTTGATCTAAAAAGTTGATTTTTACATGCTAAACCTAGATTTTGTATCTCGATGAAATTTAAAGGGGTTGTCTAATTTTAAGCTCTTTGACAACCAGTTAGTATGGGTCTTTTTCAGGTTTTGTTTCGTTTTATGAATGGCAGCAGCTCATTTGGCCAAGTCCAGTCCATAGATGAAACTTTAAAATAAATGCTAAAAGGAAATAATTCTGGAAATAAACAACTTATTTTTGCTCAGGTTTGAAAGTTTAAAAAGTTTTTTCCAAACTAAGGAACAGTTTGCAGAGATCGTGTATAATTAAAACTAATTTATAAATCAATCACAATTCATAGAAAGAAGTAAAATATAAATGAAACAAGTTTGCGAATCCAGTTGGCTTTTTCTTCTTCAAGTTCAAGCTATTAAAGAACAATAATTAAATTAATAAAATAATTTCAACAGTTCTCAGAATTAATACCTTTTTAAGTGAAATGCAAAGCTGAAATAATTACATTCGAAATTGAAGTTAGACCTCAACACAATAAAAGTCATTATGGACAACCCTTAAAAAAGGAAATTAAAAATGAATTTTTCTAATAATTTTAGCTCTTAAGAAAAATGTATGAAATGAACTTTCATGCATCCAGAATAGATACAATATTTATATCCTTACATGAATGTACATCCAGAATCTCAAATTACAAATCTCACTCAACTTATTAAATCAACAAAATAAAACTATTAAACAGATCATTTTTTTGTTGATTTAAAGAATAAATTGCAAAAATTGGTTCACACTCTCTTATTTTTTTAAGCTAATTCTAAATTTATTAACTACAAACATTTATTTTTCAACATTATTTGTGTGGATTTTTGTTTTGTTTTTTTAGTTTCCAAAAAAGTTTAAAGAGGGAATATAAATTGAAGACATAGGTAGGGAAATAATTTGGAGAGGGTTTAAGAATTAATGATGTTTTGTGATTGATTGTAGGACCTTATGGAATAATTAAAAAAATAGAATCCCTTGGGGAATGGTGAGTTGAGAAGCGGGTGGTGGTGGGGAAGCCATCTAGTTCTTTTGAACGAATCATTCACTCAATAAATACAAAATAGTTCAAAATCAATTCACACATTATTTACTCTTTTTATCAAACAAATATTTACAAAGTGTTTTAAAAGTTCAAAAAAGTGAGGAGACAAGTGTGAAGTGACACCAAATCAACTTTCAACAAAGGTCAGAGTTCAATTTTTTACTGTACTTCATATTTCTAATTTATTTCCTCTTTTTTCATTTAATTTCAAATTTTTAACTCTTAAGTTTGTTGTCCACTGAAACTTGAAAAAAATCAGACACAATAAGTTGAGAGTGAAAAAGTTGAAAGTACACCTGACAGACAGTCAGTCCTGTTCAGGCAATACACAATCCCTTTAACAAATACAAAACAGAGACAGACATTTTAAAACTTTTATATATGCATTATAGAAGGAAATAATTTAATTCATGAGTCATGACACATGTTCGGCTGACTTGCATTTTGTCAGCGTTGTCGGCCACGTCTCTACGTTTACGGCATCACAGTCAACGTCTTTTAGTCATACATAACAGCATAACAGTATTTTATTTTTTCACCTTTTAATGTGCACGCTCCACCACAAGTCATTAAATACAAAATAGAGCAAAATTTAAAAATGTCTTTTAAAAAGGGTTTTTCAATATGAATGAGCCAAAATGATATGGCATTGCTCTGGAAATAATTTAATCATAAGATAAAACAAAAAAGTATCTCAATTTTGATATAATTGTTTGCGTCCTTTCATAAGCTATAATATGAGGAGGAGCAGTTTGAAATTCTTGACAGTATAGTGGTGATGGATTTGTTTTGATTTAAAGAGGAAACAGTGCTAAAAATGGCTTTGTATTTTTATCTATGAAATGACCTTTTAGAGGAATCAAAGGTCGAACAGTAGGTTTTTAGCATTGTGTAGATGGATTGATCCCACGGCATAGTAGTTAGTAGTGAGTAGGAGTTAGTGGTAGCAATAGTATTGGTGGTGAAGGGAGTAAAGATTCGAGTTGGAATGGCCAAGCAGCAAGACACCCGGGGGAGCAAAAACACCTCTCGCAACCTAAATATCCTCACATATTTTTACTTATCCGCTAAATGTGCCCTTCAAGGGACTACAAAAGGGCCCAATAGTTAAGCATTTTAAGAAAGGGATTATAATTTATGAACCTTTTGTGCACATTCATCCTTGTTTTGTGCTATTTAGTTTTGGATTGATAATATCGGGGATGAGAGAATGGAATTGTGCAGCCTAGTTTAGTAAAAAACTATGAATGTGAAGTTGTAATAGTTGTAAATGTATAAGAGAGATGTTTGTCTGTCTGTCTCTATAGTTAAGTTTTACAAGTTGAATTGGATCAAAACGAGAGAGAAGCTGGTGGTGGTGGTCGTTTTTTCCTCTTTTTCAGATTCTGTATTTATAACAAGCTGCTTTACTACAACCATGTTTTACTTTTTTATCATACAATCAATCTTATTTATCTCAATACAAGTTTCCTTAAAACAGTCCACCAAAAATCATGTGCAGGAATTTTATTCAAGCTTTTACATGATGGAACTTGTGGAGGTGGAGAAGCTTATGGGTCGGTTTGGGGCTGCAGGAAAACGATGGTGGTGTTCGCAGGATCGTCTCTTGCAGGGAAGAACCCGCATTCGCTTGGCCGGGTATTATTAGGCCCTTTTAGAAGGGGTTGAAGGGACGCTTTTAGGCTCAGTTAGGAATTTGTCCTGTAATTTGTGGAGTTTGTAGTTGGCAGATGAGAGAAAGGTTTTTGGACACATTATTTACGAAGTTGGTTTTTGTAAAAAAAGGTTTAGTATTAAAGGTTGAAGTTTGAGGTAGTTTGGGCTTGGCAAAATGAGGTTTAGATTCGCAGTTGACAACAAGAGGGTAGAAGTGGTGGAAAGAAGTTGTAGCAAGATGCATGGGTGTTCCTCTCAGCACTATGGCCATTAGAAAATGTATTTGAAATGCTGAGACGGAGATATGGATTCGGGTGGACGACATCCTAAAAAAGTCCACCAAGCAACACTATGCTCCAATATTACGAATGAATCCTTTTCTCTTACTAGACATTCCCTTCCTACTAGCCATATAAATAAGAGAATGGTCCACCACCAGCCATAGTTCGTGCTGGTGGAGGAAACCCTTTCGAGAATAATATTCAATACATTACGAGACGTGCACAACTAAAGCTTATCCACTCCTCGTGGGTCTGTTCATCAATAATGGCCACATCCCTTTTATAACTTCAATTTAAGGCTTTTTCTAGGATGCAAGCAGATAAAAGAAAACGCTGCTGCTTTTTAGGGGCAATGGCGCTGTAGGTTATGGCTGGGCGGAGTTAACATGTTTCCAATAGCAGAAGCGAGCTCGGGGGCCCGTCGCTACTCTACGAGTCGTCCAGGGTGGACTAGGCGCAAGGACGTTGCAGCCGCAGCTTAAATGCGATGACCCGAATGGATCAGTGTGTAGCCAACAATAGAGATAGACTACCCAAGCTGGACAAATTAAGGCGCTGCAGCCTCAGCGGTCTTTGCCTCAATGCACTGCGTCGTCGTTTCCGGTTCTAGATTAGAGCCGTTTGTATTAGAGAGTTTAGGGGGCTGAAAGCAAGGCAGCCATTACATAAGATGTATTTTTGGAGAGGCTGGTGGGCGTTGCGCTTTGTGAATAGACCTTTTGTGGGGAGTGAGTGCGGACTAGTTGATATTGTTTGAGAGAAAGGGCAGGGAGGCAGTTAGGGTGTATGCACACATTCAGTATTTCAAAATGCTCAACATCCAACCTTCCCTTCCTCGAGTTAAAATGGATTTTTTCACTCTCTTCCTCTACAAATCCCTTCTCTACTCTTAAACAGCTACTATACATGGCAAGCTTGGCCAACTCTAGAGTCTCCGTCGTCTTCTTCAAAGAGACAACCACAAAACTATCTATAATATACAAAAAGTAGCTAAAAAACTCATCATCTTACTTAAAACACTCAAATCAAAAGAGATTTTTAATCCTCCAAGAGAAATAAGTGGACTGAGCTCAAATTTATTACAATAGGATTCCATACTTTTAAAACTTTTTTGAAATTCACAACCTTATGTGTGTGTTGAAATCATAAAAAATACGCTTTTTTGGAGTAGCAGTTAGTTAGTGTGGATCTTCTTTGCATGAGAGATAGAGAGAAAGATGTAGTTGATTGAGGAGCTGTTCCTACTCCGAGTACTCCTGCTCCAAAAACTCCAAGAGCTACTTCTTGCGAATGTCTCTAGTGTCTCCACACACAAGGACATTTTTCAAAAGTCTTCATAAGGCTTTAAAATCAACCTTTGACCTCAAAAGTCAAACGTTCTACTAAAAATACCCAAAGTATCTTTCCAAAAAAATTTGCTGGTTTTTTAAAAACCCTGCAAAGAAACCATTTGTGGTCGTCCATTGTATCGTGCTATAAAAACATAATACAAATAAAATATTTATATACCTAAAATAATAATATTTAGTGTGACCAATAATAAAAGTCCCCGCATATAATTACCATTTGTGACTTGTGGCTTTTTAAAAACAACTGTAAAGTAATAAAAAACACAAAAGTCTGCTAGAATTTTAATTTAAAAATTCTTAAAAACTTTAAAACTCCTGACTGCACATCGAGTATTAAAATTAATGAAAAAACTTTTAAGAAAAAACTACTAATTTCTTTCATTGTTCCATTGAGAGTGTTTGATGGATCTCGAAAATCCTTAAAAAAGGGTTTCCAAATTTAAAATAAAAAACTGATCTTAAAAACATTATACGTAGAAGAACCTTAAGTCCAAAATAAAATATTTTATTTGACAAAGAAAAAGTATTTTAAAAAACATTTTGAATGAGAAAAGAATAATCTCGTTTGGTTTGAAAAAGGGATTGTTGCATTTTAATTATTAAAATCCTGGAAGTGAGAGTTTTGTGTGTTCTTTTGTGCTACCTAAATAACATTAGGAATTGGTGTTATAAGATATTTAAATTAGTACAAGAAAAATAGAGTTTATCCTCTTGCTACAAATAATATTCGTTACACTTACGACTTTGAAGAAAGGTGATATTTAGAGTAATTAATTAAAGTGTGGCCAAGTTTTAAGACTTCTTATTAAGAGGCCTTTTGTGAGTGGTTCCATTAATTTAAGGAAAGAATATACGAAATAGGTAAATATTTACCTCCTCCTACCTCTTCTAAAAAGCAATATATAGGTAAATAACATTTTATTTTTTATTGTAATTTAAGAAGGGCTTTAATTCTATGAGGGGATTCTATTCTAAGAATTATGGCATAGAATTTGCATGTATTTAGCTCAAGCTGCATTAGGAATTCATCAAGGGCTTTTAATTTTAAGAATTAAGATTTTATCATCTGAGCATTTAATAGAGGAATTAAGAGCCCTCCCTCCAAGTGGAAGGGGTTTTAATAAAAGAATAAGATTGGGATTTGTTAGTGGATTAAGGGGTGAATTAATTTAGTGTATGGGGAGGTAAGGTATAGGTACTTGAGGAAAAGTAGTTGTGATTTGGGTGTACGGTACTGTGTGACTACCTGGCTACCCTCTGCAACCAGATTTCCTTTCTCTCTCCTTGATGAAATGTGATTTTGGACATGGCAACAACTCCACACACGCTTACCTCTACTCCGTTCAGATACTCAGAAGACTCAGATACCAGTCTACTACCTAAACTACACTTACTTGTAGTAACATGCTGCTCCTATATGTCACTTCAAATCCTTCCAAGGGTTCCTATTCTTATTAAAAAGCATTTTTACACAAAAGGTCCGTTGGCACTTTTTAAGGAACATCTTTTCTCACTTGTTTCTTTCATTCCTAAAATCCTTAAGAATTGTCAAGGAAAAAGGTTCCAAGTGAGTTTGGGATTGAGATGTTCTTTAAAATGAATAACAATGGAGTTAAGATTTAGTGGATTCTATTTTTGAATAGTTTTAAAATGTGTTGCCTGCGTGGGTCCTTGGTTTATTGTCAAGGTAGAGGAGTGAGGATCTTTCATTTTATTCAGCTGGAGGATAGGCAATCATAAAAAATGTTACATAATTCCACAAGTAGATTAAAAAGTAAATTGAGAGTTTTGCTCTTGTTTTAAAGATATTGGATTTTTGTAGCGAAAAAGTAGGACAAGGACACAAGAGAGGCTTTTCTAATAATCCATTGTGGAATTTTAAGAATATTCACCTAATTCGCACTCACAAACAAAGTGTTAATTGTCATGTGCCAGCTTTTAATCAAACTCATTTTTATTCACAGAAAGGACGAAAAAAGGCAAAGGGTTAAGGGTTTAGGATTCGCTTATTTTAGGCACATAATTTATGGAGCACAATATTCTCAATTGTTTTGAAATTAGAATGGCAAAAAGAGATTCATTTTTGTCCTTTTAGGCTCCTTTTGAGAGACCCTTACACAATGTCACAGGTTAACCTTTTCCTTTATTATTTCAAGCTCCCAGCAACTGAAACTCCAAACTTACGTTGAACAGGAAAATATTAAAAGTTTTAGGGTAGCTTTTTTGGTGTTGTAATATTTTAATAATTCAGTCTATTTGTAGAAATATGGGTGGATTGAGTGATAAGGGATTTCATAAATCTTGTCTAATCTCGCACAGTCATTAGCCAAGTCAATGTCATTTACTTACAAATGGACTTTTGAACTCCTTTTTGTCTACTTTATTCTCTTCATCAGCTTACATAAAAAACCTTATATTCCACCACCGCCGCATGCTCATTTATAAATGCATTTGAAATTAACAATTTATTTAACGTCCCCCAGGGGGGATTCTTGTAATTTTAATAATATTAACTTACGAGGAACAATGATTTAAATGTATATTTGCATTGCTGTTATTAGTTAGTTAGTACTATCAACTATAGATTGAGGAAAGCCGTAGAATTATAAGATAGTTGGTGTCATTATCTATTCACGTGTGTCAATATAATGTCAACCTTGTGTTAAAGATTCATTTAGCCGTGCCAATTTATTAGTGAAACCAATGCCAATGGATGTACTAATTGCCCTCATAGTCAAGCCAACAAACATCCTTTAGGATGAATCATCATTTAATTAGCACATTTTGGTAGTCCAATATTATTACGTAAGTATAAGAGGTCAAAGGGTCAGCAGACACAATGCATCCATTTATTTCTCATGTCTCTTAATTGTTAATTTAGAATCAATAGTGAAATATCGAAATAAGATGTTGTTTTTGTATTGAATTGCAGTGTGAGGGTTCATTTGACTGAGTTGTCCTCTTGAAAAGTACATGACAATTCACAAAAGGGTTAAATCTGGATTCCACTAGCATCACATCCATTTGACACAATTGATGGATGCACCCTGAGCTAGTTTTTCTTCTGTTTGATATGATGATGGTACAGTGGTTGGTTGTGTAATAATGGGCATAGGTGAGGAGGAATTAATTCCACTCCACACAACTACTATAATATCCAAAATCCAAATATCCATACAATTAATTCAACTCTAATCACTCCTACTCTTTTTATATATAACAATCCTAATCTCAGACTAGGTTTTTACACCCTCTTAATGTACTCTTTAAGTATGTGTGTATGATGATAGAGGATAGAGCAAGTCTGGAATTCACAATCAATTTATTAGCATCCTTTACAAATTCAGCTACATCAAATACTTAATGTCTAATGTATTTTTTAAATTTGTGAAATATGTCCTCTGGGGGGTGGACTCCCTTCCTAATCTTCAACTTTTCACCTAACATTTTTGTTTTAACTAAATTTAAAAACACTCTCTACATCCACTCCATAAAAATATCTTAATTTTAGCTTAAAACGCATTTGATCTCTATGCACCCTGTATATAAATATATTTAATTTATGCTAATTCCTTTTGATATTTTGGCCTGTATTTGTTTCAGTCATAACAAGTATAAAGCCATTTTATGTCAAGTGCCACAAAAATGTCTCATTGTGTAATATAAGAATAGTATAAAAAGCAGTTGCACCTCTTTTTAAATTCATAGCTTTATAAAGATAAGTTATTGTGGATAGTTTTTTAGAGGTAGAGGCAACCCCGTGTGCATACTCCAACTATTCTTACCTGTAGACTGCACTTGATGCTAAGCTAAGTAATTAGAGGTAGACACAGGTGATAGAGTTTACTTGCTATCAGTTGATTGGTAT
>JAQGAA010002907.1:0-11769 GCA_034696425.1 Isotoma viridis
ACTTATGAACATCTCACAAGACAATGACTAGGTGAGTGTGTATAATAGCTTAGATTGTTGTAACATTCAGTTGAAATCAGATTTATATAAAATTAGTGGAATCTGAGATGACTAATTTTTCAAAAATGAATGAAAAGAGGAACTCGTTTTCTATTCTTTTAGCCAGTTCATCTCTATAAGAAATTTGATTTCAAAAGTCAATACTCAAAGGAAATAGGATCCCATTACTCATAGCTGACTTATGAACATCTCACAAGACAATGACTAGGTGAGTGTGTATAATAGCTTAGATTGTTGTAACATTCAGTTGAAATAAAATATCTGAAAACTACCTTTTGTAGTATTACCTCACGGTATTAATGTATCATCATGATCATCAAAGGCAATCGGAGATCGGACATTCTTAGAAAGAAATAAAAGAAATAGACGGGGTGAAGAAATAATAGAGAGAAAGAGATCTCTGACTCTTATTCTGGATGGGGCAGCCAATAATATGACCTTTTCTCTCACTTTTCTTACCGCTCTTGTAGAAAAAATCAAGAAAAACGAGCCCGTTAATCTTCAGAGTAGAGAGGGATGCTTCGCAACTAATAGTATTATGGCCTTAGTGTACTACTATGTGTGCATTATATTTGGTACAAAAGTAAAAGCAAAGTAGTAGTAGTAGTTCCAACGAGTAGTGGAAACAACCTTTCTTCCCTTTCTTCCTTTTCCGGTTAAGAGGCAAACTTATGTTCCCATTTATTTAGCTTCTACAATGGATTTTGTAGATTGAGTCTACAGCCTTTTTAACCTTTTCTATGAGAGAAAATAGCCAAGAAACATAAAGCTTCTTTAACGGGGATTTCCTTCTTGCAACACAGATACGATTCAAAAGTACCATATAGTATTGAGAGTACCTATTCTAGGAGTATTTTGAATTCTGACTATTTCTCCCTTCTTCGTAGATGTAGATACATAATGCCTATCTGTGTACCTTTTTTGTCCGTGAGTACCTACCAAGTACCCACTACTTGCCTATCCGCATTGCATTCCATTGCAATTATAGTTCTTTTAAAAAAATCTTTCAATGTAATAATATTAATGTACCAATACCTTTGACATCACCACTACTACCTAAACACTCCGTCTTTCTCTAAACTCACTTCCTCTCATTTTTCACTCATTGTAGATCCCCTGTTTACACCTTTCACCACAAGAGACACGACTACTCACACTGTTCCAATATCTCATCCACTCAATCCCTGAAGTAACATTCGATTCTCACTGTCCCAAGTCCATCGTTTTCACCAGATATCCACCACTACTGATGTGAAACGAGTCAACCTAAAAACTTTTAGCTAGCAGATCTGCTGACTCTTCTTCATTCCGACAGACAGTAACGTCTTGGACATCACAGTTCTCTCTTCTTTCTATTCATATGTAAATCCATTTGGCCAAGACTCGTAGTAGTATGTAATGAATTCTTATGGGCCATTTTTTCCCTCTCTTACCTTCGCACTTTGAACATAGAGAAAGCAACAGAAAATAGTTGTTTTCTCTAGTACCTACTTTCCTAACATCATCATCATCATCACTAGTTCTACCCAACAGTCAAAGTTCCATCAGTAGCAACAAAAAAACCACTATCAAAATAAACCTGTGTAGTGTGAAAGCAAAGAAACCTCACCACTTTCCCCATCATCACCAGTCCTTCTACCACCTCACCCGGGTGCACTTCTCCTTTAAGGGTAAAAGGTGGTTGATGGTTTTCCAAATGGGTCTTTCTGCTCTGTATTGCACCGGACCTTTTCCTTGTCCTGTACTCTACTAGCCATATTTTCTGTATCTATCGTCCTGCCTTTCCACTTAGAATAGAAAATTGTGAATGAAAATTCACTGTGCAGCTGATTGTAAAGATGGGTGTAGATTGAGGTTTGAAAGGTAGGTCGGCTGGTGGGTAGTTTTGGTATTGGGTAGAAACCTAAGTGGGTGATGTGATGTGATAGGAACTTTCTCATTTATAGGATAGTTTAAGTTGATGGGATCAGTAAGAGACTTTAAGCATCTTCTCAAAGAACTCATGCCTGTGTATTCTTACCAAGAGCACCAACCAGATTATGAGTACAGTGGTACAAACTGCAACCATCTCTATTGGCAAATTGTATCTAAAGTAGATGTGTATTGAAAGTAAGCAGCAGAGAGTAGTCGAGGGTATTATGTATTATTGCTAGTTAGTTGATTTTCACTCCTGCTCATGTACAAATGTACATATTATAAAATCATACTCAATAATACGAGAGGTACACAGAAAGCAATGCAGAGGATCACACTATAAATGAGTAGGTAGATATATACAAAGTAGGAAGAAGTCATTTCAAAATGAGTCTTGACTTTATCACTGTCTCCCAATTGCTAAACTGTAATCTCCCTGAAATGATTCCCGTGTAAATTAATGAGACAGATCGTTTTCCAACTTGAGATTTATTACCAACTGGAATAATAAGCATGAGACGAGGAGAAGGATGATGATGATGATGGGATGCTTTAGTAACTACTATCAGTAGTGATATTGCAAGTGCAAGCAAGTTAAAATGAATTTGCAGTTCGGGATGAAAAAAGAAGGCGAGTTTAAGAAGAGGTACGTTTTTAAAGGTATTATCTATCTTTTCTGGAAGGTAGTACAAGGGAGCATTACTTCTATTAAAGGTATAATGCGAGAAGATAGTTTGGAAAGACGGAATTCAGAGAGAAAGGAAAAAATCGGATGTCTCCTTATCATTTTGGTTTTGGTTGGTTGACTGACTCTGTCATGGACTGAGATTTGGTAGTTGGTGGTAATACTAGAGAAAGAAAGTTAAAGTGTATATCTAGTATGAGAAGTAATTCCTAACCCTTTTCCCTTCTTGTCCTTCCTGCTTTCTCCTCTCATATGAATTTTGATTCTTTTGATGACTCCAGCATATTTTTTCCTCCCTTTCCGCAACTATTACCACAGGACTATTTTTAACCCAGAAGAAAGTGTATTTGGAGTTCATATATAGAAGCATGTTATACCATGAGTAGTAGTAGTTGTAGCAGTATTAAGGAATCATCTCGTTTCATGAATCAACTTGTAAGTGTATTAGTAAGCAGTAAGCAGTACACCCCTACGTAGTCACTCGTAGTATTACCTTTAACTATTACTATCTCACATCAGAGAGCATCAGCCCTTTAATATGATTACGACTTAGGACACGGCAGTTGCTTCAGGTCTTCTTATCCCGGCGCCAATTTATACCACCGGCTTAAATGTAACCTAGTAAACCCTCTGAATCCTACTAGACCTCTTTGCCTGTCCCATCGTCATCATCATCATCATCATCATCCTCAGAATCCAAAAGGCAGAAAGCAGAGACAAACTACTATCACTAGCACCACCACCAAGTGACTTAGCAGATACGATATTATATGAAAAGTGTTCAAAGACACTATCAACTAGTTTTCTTCGCTTTTCTGTATAAGAAAGAAGAGTCACCCACCGGATGATAAAACTCATGAGGAATTCTGCTGAATTCACAACAAAGTCAACTATGTAATAGTTGATAGTAACATTGAGTAGTGTCGTGGTGGCAGTGGCATTGGTAGCGTCACATCAGTGACATCAGTATGAGGGAGAAAGCCACACAAACTAAAGAGATAGTTATTCCTTTCTACATACAAGTTGCAACATCATCCCTCTCTTTTTCCCTATCCGATATACACATTATAACATACATGACATTACATAACTAGGACCAAATACCGTTTACTTACTACAACCATATCATAACTTTACTTTCACTACTACAAACTACTGTCCAACTACGACTTTTTCCTGATATCTTATGAATTTACTCTGTAGATTGTGAGCATCTATCTCTATACTTGTAAGTAAGCCCATACAATGGAGAGATGTATGGATGGGCTACTACTTACTTACTACTACTTCCTATTATGTACTCACTCACTACTACACAACCATATCACCACCACCACCACCACTACTACTTCTTCTAATAGGAAAAGTTGCTTTGAGAAAGTTTAGAAGGTTGAACAAGGAATGGCCAACCAGAACGAGTATTTCAGTAGATATTTGGTCTTCTTGTGAGAAGTCAGTAGAAGAAGTAGTAGTAGTGATAGTTGCTAGTGAGTGAGCTCATCTCATTTTTCCAAAAAGCAAAAAGACCATGTTTCCTTCTCTCATAAAAATTGAAATCGGACAGTTTATTTCTCACAAAAGGCAGATGGAAAAGTGCCGACTACCAAATCACAAATCTCTGATTTAAAGAATGAATGAATCGTATTAGGCATATATGCATGTTATTCCAGTCTGCCTTTTGTGCCTTTAAAATACTTGAATGTCTCTTCCATCTGATTTATGACCTAAAGACTTTCTCTCTATCTGTTTACGGATTGAATTGAATATCCAAGTTATAGCTGTAACTATACTAGCTTGCACTGTTACTACTACTGGGTTAAACTACATAAATGCTTACAATAATCTTTATGCTTTTTAGGGATTTTTATTATCGTACTAACTGTTTGGAAATCATTAGGTTTTTCTACAACAGATTTACACAATGTACTAGCTACAGGACTATATTGATACTAATCTTTTACGTAATACGAATCGTAACCAACTGGTAAAGTAAAACTCTGCGAAGACTACAAACAGAAAATACAACCAAGTTAGACACTTAATGTTCAAGTTGTCTTCTTCTACTGCTACTACTTCTTCTTCCCCGAGAAAAACTTGAGAGACAGAAATTTATGATAAGATGAGATATATAATAATAAAAAAAACTACCCCAAATCCAAATCCTTTAAGTGGAGAGAGTCTGTCTATACATATACCCATGCCTTATTATTGAGTATATTTCTGAAAGAGGAAGTAAAGTAGTTTACCCTGGCGCCAGTAGCACATCCAGTGGTCTGGCTCTGATTCTGGTTATCCCATAATACAATGTAATAATATAATATCAGATGATAAAATACACATATCCCCACCCCCGCCATCCGACCAAGAAAATTCCGAGAATAGAAGTGTGTCTGTATAGTCACCACTACTGCTACTACTTTTAAGCTACGAACCGACAATCAACTATATAGAAGAACCAACTGAACCAAGTCAAGTTAAGTGCTGGTGGTTTTATCATGTAGTAGTTAGGAAAGTCACTACACTGTGAAAGTCGTCAGTCTGTAATAGTTGTAAGTAGTCAGAGTAACTTGCTTCATAAATATATCAGCAATAATATAGGAGAGAAATCTTTGGTGTTACTTGTTGTTGAAGCTTCTAACGGTTCAATTTTAAATTGGACCAGTGGATTAAAATGACACTAACTATAAACACAAGTACAAGCTTAATTCTCCTTGCGATATAAATGCAAAAAAAACTTACTTACTTTCACACACACACATAAGATAAGAATCTTTATGAAAAACCCCGAGATTTTATTTTGCATTTTTGCCTTCTCATAAAATTTTGCAAGCTTTGCTTATATATAACAAGCCATACTGCATTTCACTTTCTCTTTTGCTAACACTAAAACTAATAAGATGACCTGAGCCTCTGAAATTCCATATTGAGAAAATATCTTTATGATGGGATCAATCGTCACGCCTTAATAATATAACAAAGTATCATCATCTTCTCGAGCGGTGTTTATTGTGTTCATGTTACCCGGATTTTGTCCGTTCACTCAGTTCCTTACTCTGGACAGACTTACATATACAAACAAGATTTGGTGGTAGTACTTAATATATAAGAGTATATTATACTTTGAGTATGAACTTGATATCTATATTGGGTTATACCATGGAATAATAGTGTAGTGGTTCAAGTTTTCATTAGATCAGCTCAGCTTCCTGGCTTTGGGAGGATATTGGGATAAATAGTTTTTGATCAAACTAGATACTCAGGAAAAAGTGATGGGATCAAGTTGGATTCCCCCTGAAGAGTTCACCAATCTAACGTACCACCAACCGACCAGACCTAGTCCCAAATGCAATCCTCTAAGAGTGAAAAGCAACGCTACAGAAGAAGCCCAACTGACTGAGTGGACAGATCTATTCAGTGATAGAGGAAAAATCACTAGAACAACCCGACCATCACTTCTTTCCAAACTATCAAATCCTTCGGAGGAAATCACGCCATGCATGAATTTTTTCTTGATCCATCCGACTAGACATAGACCAGCCATAGATCCAAACTAAAGAAAGGAAATGAACCAACCCAACCAGTCACAAACAGTCTCTCCATTACGCACATGTACACAAAGGGTGAAAAAGAGAAAGTCCTCCTAGGGCACTTAGGATACGAATCAAGGAGATATTTTAATACATGCATCTTTTATTATTACACAAATTTATCCACATCTACCCACTTTTACAAATTTTACACCCACTCCACCCATACATTTTCACTTCTTTGAGTGTCATGACCAACCCGCAAACAAGACAGGTCACTAACAATAACCACCTTTACAACATTAAGAGAAAGTTACCTCTGATCTTCTGTTGTGCAAAATTCAGTTGTAAGCAGTGTGTATATAAAAGCACAGAGTATACATCGTCACGAGTCGTATCATATCTATTCGGTGAAAAGATGTCTTGGTCCATTAGAGCGAACCTCATGTGAATATTTTTCTTCTGTTGTCCAAAATGGACTTAGCTGGTTATGAAGCCCATTAGGGAATACGGACGAAGAAGGAGAGGAACATCTGAGAAGCTCTTAGCGGCCACTTTTTCACTTTCACTCTGACTGGATAACAATAATGGAGAGTTAGAAAGGATGGTGATGATGGTCCGTTAGTGATAGTCGGATTGATGACGCTGATACGGAGGATGATGATGATGACGATGCTACCAAAGGATATGAGACAGTGTGTATGTATACCACACACTACCATGTTATAAAGTACATGACTCTTCTTACTAAATGCATCAGTCAGAAAGACTTTTTCACACTCTTCTTCCCAAGAAGGGAAAGAGAGAGAAAGATCGTTACCTCATTTGAAATACATAAAGATTGATGGGTGTGGACAAAAAGGAAAAACCTTTGGTTGACACGAGAGCAAGTCAAAGCTAGTAATGTACACAGGAGGAAAAGAAAGTAATATAATAACAAAATATTACGGTCAAGTAGCACTAAGGGGTAAAAGCCATAAGACGAAATGGTAGTAGTGGTGGAGCACTAAAGAGCTAAGAAACAAGGAAAAAGACGCATATAGATTCTAAAAGAAAGAAAGGGGTACACACAGGCTCATTCTCACTGGTGAGGGTGAGTGACAGACGACTTTTTGTTTAACATGTCTATGGATGGTCAAGAGATGAGGAAATAAATATTGGTCCATGTAAATGTCCAACATCTATCTATCTAAGGGCAACATACTTTTCTTCCTGTTCCAGCTTATCGTATACATAGATTTGGTTAAACTTTTTCCATACGGCTTTTTTCAAAGTGAAAGCAGTCTACACTATAGATATATGTGTATTCTACTTTCTCTACTCTTAGAATTTAGTAAGGCACTTACCAGAGATTCCGTCGTATGTCCACCAGTCATCCCAGCTGGCCAACACTCCTTTTCAACAGAAATAAACAGAGAAATCGATTTTACATCCATCCATCACTTAATATATGCATAAGATATAACCCAACCTAAGACAGTATTTTATTTTATCCCATGTATTCTCTCTCTGTCCATTCAAATTCTGTATTCAAATATGGATAACAATAATAATAATAATACCTAATAATATTCAATAACATATGTATAAAAACCTAGATAGATATGTGTATGTGTGTAAGGATATTAGTAACATATACGTAACGAAATGTATGTTAGGATGTTAGGAAGAAGGAAGAAAGGACTATTAGACTTTTGATGTGATGTTTGTGCAGTAGTAGATTCTAGTCAGTAGTGGTGGTAGTTGTAGGAGATGAGATAGACACATGTACACACATACAAGTTCAAGACACTCAAATATCCACGAGTTCATGCATGCTGATTTTACATGGAGAAATATTACCCCCCTGCCACCACTACTGGTATGAAATCTACTAGTAGTAGTACAAGTACAACCATTCTGTCTAGCTTCCTTTCTCTACCAGGACTGATTTACATGTGTCTAACAAATCCAGTCAAATTTACTCCTCTCCATTACAAATCCACTCAAACTGAATAACTAGCTTGCTTCTGCTTTCTTTTCCTTTCTCTATTCTTGTTTATAGGTATGTGATGTGTATGATATCAATCTAGCTTTCTCTTACACAAATCTCTCAGGCACATGTGGTATTTGTGTATTGGTTTTATGGACAGCGACCAGAGATCAACCTAGTTAGGTTTATTTTCCTTTTCAATAAAACCTCTGTCATTGTATCTAGTATCAATGGGATAATTGGACATTACGACTTTTTGGACTTGTTTGAATCTCTCGTTGCCATTTTTTTTGTAGATTTCTATTTAAAAATTAATTTTTAGTAATTTTGACATAAAGGTCATTGGGATTTTTCTAATGACTAGTATTGCCTGCGTTGAAAAAGTATCAGATTGTTTACTTGTGAAACAGTTCTTGTCACAAAGCAATGTAAAAAATTATGAAGTGCGATTTACTGAAATGTTGTTTTTCGAGCAGATGTTTATTCAATTAGTTGCAAATTATTTTATTCTATTTATTGAGTACCTATGCATGAATTATCAATTTTTAACCTAGAATTTACAATTCAGTGATCAAATTAAAATTTATAAATTTGTTATTGCTGGCTGCAGAGATATGTAAGGAATTCCTTTGTAGGTTTTTAACCAAGGATTTAACATCATGAAATGATTTTGCCAATGATCCACAAATATCACAGATTTATGGGTAAAAATGAGATTTCGTACTGCATGTCCGCTGTGAAACATGAATCTCAAGCTTGAGTCATTACATAAGTTTGATAATATTTATTGATTAACGAAATTAATGTTCGCTCAAAAATCTCAAGGTAAATTGCTTAAATATTATTTAACGAAATTGAAAACAAATATTTTGCTGTTTGAAAATGTAAGTATGCAAGCTTTAAATGTTTGAATGTTCAAAATAATGCCAATTGTATTTTTAAGGAGATTTTCTGTTAAACAAACTTTCGTTGAATTTGCATGAACTTAAAAATTAACATGATTTGCAATAAAATTGCACTGCTTTCAAATGCAATCTTATTTTTAACACGTCAAAATCTAATGTTAAATTCCAGCCTGAAACTTACTGTCTTTCTTGTAATGAAAAATAGGAAAATGTAGAACTTTTGACTTGAATTTATAGTAAATAATAAAATAACCACATTTACAATAAATGCAGTTCTACATTTTACATCTACTGCACTGAGTTTAAAAAGGGGGTGCGTTCCAAACTTTGAATACAATCAAATACATTTTTTCAAATTGTAGACCCCAATCAGACGACGAGTATGTAAAATAAAATAAAAAATGCATATTTTTAATTGGCAATTACAACAATAGAACTACCCTAACATTGCCAATTGCCACACTTATTGAAGCATATATCAGTATACATTTTAACATTTCTATCACTTGCCTATGTTGCTTAAGTACAAACAAAATTTGAAAGTAAACAAAAGTTTTTAATTACTATTAATTTCATTAAAATATACCTGGACTTATAGAGAGACTAATTATGAGAAGAGTAGAAAATAAAGATGAAATGGATGGACAGGGATTGCTGATTTTTTTAAATCTTCTAAGGAATTCTCCATCGTCGTCATCTTCTCTTGCCGACTTTCTCATTTTCATAATGCCCCTACCTCAAACCTGCTTTCACCTCTCACCTCTTAGTTAAGTCACAACCACTTTTTTTTCTTTCTACACACTACACCAACCTTGTCTGAGTGCACCACAAGGACCACCAATAGCAAAAAATTATTATCAACTACTACACTTTTCACTTCATACCATCATCCACATAGTTATCATCATCCCTTATTGCTATTGCACTTTCACCACCATCTGAAAAAATTGAAGAGAAAACTTTTTTTAAGCAAAGTCTATGAAGTTGCCACTGCAAGCAAACCGACAAAAGTTTTTTTTAGAGTCTTTTTCTCAGTCTATCTATCTCTTTCTCTCTGTCACTCGGTTCACCTTTTTGTACCAAAAACTTTAAAAAAAAATACCAAGAAAAAAACCTGATGAAAGGTTTGATTTGACGAAGGTCGGAGTACCAAGCAGTAGTGGTGGTTGGTTTTTTTTGATTTTATTTAACAGAAGACACACTGAGATTGGCAGAATCACGTATGATCCACAATCAATGAGGGCAAACAAGATTAGACCGTATAAGGGTAAGTTGTTGAGTGAATACACAAGTGAGTAAGTTGGTAAGTAAGTGATGGCGAGAGAGAGAGAGTGCTACTAAGTTGGGGAGTTTTCCCACTGAAAGTTCCAAAGAGAGTGAAAGGGGTTGAGAAAGTCGCACATTGAAGCCAAACTGTTCCTCCTCAGGGTGGTTTCTCTTTCTTGGTTGGACTTTCTCCTGCTTTCTCTACTACGGGGAAAAATATTTCCCACGTTTGGACCAACTGAGTTCGTGTGTGTGTGAGCGTGTGTTTGTAATAGGGAATTTAACTTGGTTTCATCATTACAACTGGTGACTTTTAGTATGGGACATTGTTGAAGGGATTCGATGAGAGCTTGAGATCGGGTTGTATGTACCACGTGGTTGGTTAAAGTGTATGAAAAACCTTAAGAGATGTTAGTGGGGGATTGTTGTAGTTAGTTAGTGGATGGGTATTTCCACAGTTTTATTGAAGACTCTCTTACTTATATCCTTGGATTTAGTTTTGATGTGAGTGAAGTTTTTTTGTAGGGTGTCCCGTTGCAGTAGAGAGATAGTCTGGATGTCTCGGATGCAAACTCGAGAATGAAGAGGAACCAGGCAGGGTTGACCGTCCTATATGAGGGTATGAGGCCGGAATATTCTTTACCAGTGGTTTTGGGGTAGTTACTATATGATATTACAATTGGAATAGGAAATAATGTATGAAAGCATACATACATCCCTTCCTTCTATCCCGGATAGTCCCATTAACCTACTCTTAAGTCATCGATCTTTCTTTCAAAACTCTACTTCCTACTTCGATTGGACCAGGTAGGTGAAAGTCAAAGTCATTTATTGTGTCTGGGTTTCCTTGTTGTTGGGCTGGGGAATAATTTATAAATGATTATGAACAATCACCTACTTTTAACAAGGTTACAAGTTTAACGTTAGAAAATGTAATAATTTTGAAGAGATGGCAAATCCAGTCATGTCAAAATTATATGATATAGGCATTAATTAGGTTTAATTTATGTGACAATGGATATCAGCTATGGAATTTAGGAATACGTATTGTTCTACCGATTCGTTAAAAATGTTAATGACAATCACTCAGTCATATTACGCTTATCTAACTAAACATTCATGAATTGGACTTCTTGGATTATATACTCTTGTTATTTAAAAAATGACAAAAAGTTAAAAAAAAAAAAAATCACAGCTAAATAAATATAAATAATTTTTGTCTCTTCTCTTGGTTTTTCGAACAAGTAATTATACAGTAGTAGTAACAATAAATACTACACGGAATTAACGATTATACCAACAGAACTCTGACAATGGTAATAACTGTGGAAATAGCAACAATGGTCGAGTCATAGAAGTAGATATATATATACTAGTTAAACTAGAAGGCAGGCTCCATGTAAAAAAGTGTTACCGATATGGAGAAAGTAAAATCGACAA
>JAQGAA010002908.1:0-11768 GCA_034696425.1 Isotoma viridis
AGAATGTATTATTACTACTTTTTCCTTTTGAGAAATTTTCAAGTATATAAACTCCAAAGAAGTACCATAGTGGAATATATATTATATTATAAAGAAAAAAAAATATTTAAAGAAAGTAAATGCATAAAAGTAATATCGATTCATTTCACTTTTGTCAATGGTACACACATATGAAATGTAACATATGAAGGAACTCCTGAACAAGGATTACATTCTTGAGTAAGGGCATTTTTTTCTGAAAGAACTTTCATGTACAAATGCAAATGTACCCTTTTTGTCAATCCATTTATTCAAAAGTACTATCATTATTATTACAGAATACAATTGGATTTTAAGTTCCCAGCTTTGAAATATGTTAATACAAAAAATACAAATATGCTGCAGCTATATACAGCATTTTTGCCAGAATCTAGACGAAATGAACGAGAAATCGATTCGAAGGGAACTTTAGTTCATCAATCTTATGCAAATATATTTAAAAATATTATTTGCCTTCGCGTTTCCATTTTTTTATGAAAAGTGAATCAAAACTTATCGTATCGGTATCATCTTGAAGAATAATTTTAATTGAAAACCCACATGTCCCAATTTCATTTATTTAAAAAAAATTAATTTTAAATAATTCTTATGCTTGCTTTACTGAAGCAGTAGTTTGACCAGAGATTAAATTACAATTATATTTTATGCTCCTTGGCGTATCCAGCCTGTCTACTTTCTCCCTTTTCCAAGAATATTCCACATCCGCAAGTCCACCATTGGTAAAAGCTGTGTATTGTCATTCAAATGTTAAACAGATCAATTAATGCTTTTGGTGTTAATGTTTATGTACACAAATACAAAATGTGCCTAATCCAGTGTAATCCTTTTGTATATATATCTAAATTCTCTGAATCCTTCCACTAATACATTACCATCCATAAATCTCCCTAATGAACTCTCCTAATCCGAAACATGCAAAGCCTCCCTTCATATTCCGTATTGCAATCATCATCATCATCATCGACAAACAAGAACAACTATCAATAATAGTAAATTGCCAAAACTTGTCGATTTATTGCTCTCAAGCTATTTACTAGATCACTGAGGCAGATACACCAACTACTACCATTACTACAAATGTTCGTAATATTATTTGTGATGAGCTTTCCTCTAATGTCTTATAGCTTCACTGGATTGCCTCAATTAGGCTTTGTTCATAAATCTGATAAAACAGTTTTATTAGAATTGGGTGTAACCGAACCAATATAGTAAAAATGCTCGAGAACCGTCGTCCCTAGCCCAAGAAACCCGGCTCCAAATCCTCCAAGTCTCAAACAGCCTCTACCATTTCTAAATTTGCAATAATTGCCTATAATTTAATTTAAAAAATGTCCCGTCCTTTATGGATAATATTTTACTTTTATTGCTATTGCTAAATTGAATGTGAATCGGAATGGGGGAAAAATTCTAATGATATTTCTCCATAATAATAATGATAAAGGCATATTTTATGCAGTAAATGGAAAACTCAAGTGCCTTTTCTAAGGGTTTTTATTACGAGAGTAAGTATACTAGAGCCAGTAGTAGTGCACCGTTTATGAATTATGGATAGAATTTCGGAAAGAAATGGAGATTGGACATTTTCAGATGTGCTTTTGCTTTCATTCTCAGCTACGCAAAAAATATAGTGATGGTCCATTTAGGAAATGTAAGAAGGAGTCTTCTTTTGTGGAGGTCAAAGCCAGGTCAAATTAGAACTTTTCTCAAGGCCAATAGGACCTTTTCGGGGAAAAAGTTATATAATCAGATAAGAGATACATATATAAAGCTTTCCTCATCACTAATGCCATAAATTAGGTATGGTCCAGGTTAGAATAAGTTACAGAAGGGTCAACAGGGTCATTTAACTTTTGCGCTGTGTAAAGATTACTAGCTTTGATATTTCTTAGTGTACTTATATGATTAATTTGAAAGAATTTAGGCTATTAAACCAACACAAAAAAAGTCAGAAACGCAGTGGGGGAAACATTGATCGTGACTGTTTCAGGCTAACTTAAGTAGTTACTGGGATCCTTTTTAAGAAGCTGCTGTGTGTACTCTCTGTTCTTGTAACTTAAAAGTTGTAAAGATTTTATTGCACAACAGGGTACAAAGATATATATTATGGATGACCACAAAGAATTACATAAAGATGTTATCTCCTCATTCACAAGAACAACAGTGTGTGGGATTTATTATGCAATTCTAATATGCAAATTCGAAACTACTGCATAGAACAAATGCTAAATTTGCAGATGAAAAGTGATTATAAATCTAAAATAACAGGATCATTAAGAGCCGACTTACAAGTAATTTATTATATTTTCTCTTTGCAATTTTCTACATTACCTCGAGTACTACTACTACTGTCGAATTGTGAGGTTTGGTGGTGAGCTTGTAAATGCAAATTCTTTATTACCGTTTAGTAACAAAGTTAGTAGTGGGTGGGTTTTGAACATTTGAACTAAGAGAGAAGGTGCTGAATACATTTTAGGTAGGAAGGTTTTTATGTTATTATTATTATTTTTTGATAGTGGTAGACGTGGTGATCGCTATTTTGCATGATGTCATCGACTATCGAGATTTTAGATCAAATGGTCTGATAAGATAAGTCAGGTAGGGTAACCACGTACCTAATAGAAAGGCACCTACTCTTTTTTAATACCTTTAAAGAGCTTTTAGGTATCTAACGCGATCAAACCACTTTGTAATTTTATTTTCCGTTGTAAATATTATTTTATGTCGTGCAAAAGGGTATTTAGCTTAAGTCTAAATCAAAGCTAATATTTCATCAACCTCCCACCCAGACCGCCTCCAAGTTAGTATAAGGTTGTTTCCTTGTTTCAATTATGAAGCTTGATGAAGTGTAGTAAATAAAATACAAATTAATTTTGGATTAATGATATTATTTTGCTTTGGAGAGGGTTGCTTTTTTCAGCAGGTGCTATATGTAAGTATTAGTCTAGGTATGAATAAGGTAGAAGCAAGTACTAAAGTGTATTATGTCATTATTTCAAAGAAAATTTGTCCCGGTTGGTTATAGTACGAAGAATGATCTACATCAAAGCAATCCGGAATATATATAGGTCACATAGGAATTTTATTATTACGTGTGTATTAGTATTATTAATTTTAATAGTATTATTAGGATTATAATATACGTGCAATAGGATTTGAAACCCATTAGGGATTTTTATTACTGTGTGATGTCTGAGTGATGTGATGATGATGAAAGATCGTGATAAAAGGCTTATTTTTGTTAGGGTTAATAAAAAGCTAAAAGTTGCTTTTTTATCAAATGGAATGACCGCAATTGGGAGTACGTGTAGAATTTAATATTTGTTTTGATGTTGTGAAGCATCAAAATGTATTGATGTCTATTCATGTAATGTAATATAAATACAATGTTATTTGTAGTATACTTATACAGCATTGTCAACTGTAGGTCAGTGGGGGTTTTTAGACTTTTAGATTGTGTCATCTTTTTGAGAGACAATTTTAATGGTTCTTCTAAGACTCAGAAAAGGATGAATATTGAATGCATCTTAATTCGGGAAATCAGTCTTGTCACGGTTCGGTGAATAAAAGTCATCACTGATAAATAAATATAAGAGATGTGTGTCTCTTCCTTTAATCTTTTTGGGGTCTTGAGTTAATATTTTGGTTTCGGATCATACCAAATTTCTTGACAAAAACAGCAAAACTGATGGATATAAACTACATGTGTGTCATTTTAAGAATAATGACGTGACGTGTAACTGTAAAACTCTTAAAATAAAATAAGAACATCTTAATCTAAATCAGTATAATTTTAAGGAAATAGAGTTTTTAGTGTTCATGTAAAAACATGAAAAAACAGAAGGTCATGGTCCATTAAATGTCAGATTGAGTTTGCCATTATCATCACATCTTAATGAATGTTGCTTGGGGCATTTTTTTACGTAAATAAAAACCTGTCGGTTTAATGGCACTTGGCCAACTTTGATTCTCTCTCTCCTAAAAACTCACAACCTTATTCAGTCTATTGGTTTTATAAGATGCTTAGAGTGAACTCGTTAGTTTTTTAAGGAAAAAAATCTGTTTTCATTTCTCTCCTTGAAGATTTGATACGTAAGGGAAATAAGTACGTGGATGATGAGATGTCTTGTTGTAAGTATATTACTGTGTTTTTTGAACTCATCTTATTTGCGTTGTCAGAAAGTTTCATATGTGGATTTGTGTGAGGGACATTGTTATCGTAGTACATTGTGTTGTTTTTATGACCTGAATGAAAAAAGTAAAAAGTGTCGTGGAATACAATCAGAGTTGGTTGTGGTAGGGGCTTTTAAATAAAATATTTGTCTTTTATCAGTAGGGCTTTTTATATAACCTGAAGCTTTTCAGTGTTGGTTGGGTATTTAAAAAAATAATTAAATTTCATTCAAAAACTTTACACAAATTTTGAAACCAAAACCAACTTTTCCTTACATTTTTGAATTATTTTTTAAAAAATTAAACGAAAAACCCGTAGAGTTGTGTAAAGTTACCCAGCAAAAGATAACTCTACAACCCTTATGAGTTCTGTTGAGTCTTGAAGTCTTGAAGGAATGAGAATGGAGGATAAAAAATAGTAATAAAGTTCTCATGAAATGACATTAGATTGCTTACAATAAAAACAAATTTTATTTTTTCTCCTTGCATTGCCTTTAAGAACGACAGGGACTTGCACATTGATGATACACAAGAGCTTCTTCAAGTCTTTCAAGCTTTTTTCTCCCTTTCCTTAAATAAAAATCTTTGCTGAATGTCTGGATTTGAGATTTCGTAATAATAAAAAAGAAAAGTTTTTTGAAGGACAAAAAAACTTTGTTTTTTCATGAACTTTTGTTACTCTTTAGTTACACTGCAAAGAAACAATATTATATTATTATATGGAGTTATCGGGGGTTTTTAAAGGACTAAGGAGTCAAGCAATAAGCAAGCAGATGGAATATAGTCAAAGGTTCAAGGTTCGTTCATAAAAGTATTCAAACCTTATAAAGCAATATGTCTCAAGTATAGTAAATAAAAGATTCAGAGGGAAATCTTAAGGCTAATTTGTTAAGCTGTCTGGATTCTAAAGACAAAGCAAGGGAGCTTGAAAATCCTGAATGAAAGGATACCCGGGTATTTTGTCAGGTTCCGTAATCTAAGCTCCTTAAAGTCTCATCTCATCAGCTTAAAATTCAATGAAATTTGAATTAAACTTGATTAATATACAATCTCTTATGAACACTCTCCGACTCTCTTTTGATATTATAAGAAATGAAATAAAAGAAGTTTGTTTAAATAGCTCAAAAACTTCTCAATGAACTTGATTTTCATGGAAGAATCTTTACTCTTGGTTGTAATATAATACTATTATATAAAAATGTATCTACATGTTAATATTATAATGTAAAAGCTTATACAGTCGTCTCATCTCATTCGAAATCCCATACTGTGTGGAGCAAAAGAACGAAGGTCGTGATGATTTTGTAAAAATGTGTGAATACTAATCGTATATTTTTTCGTACTATGTGTTATTTAGTTAGTGTAGAGTTACAAAGATTTCTTCACAGTTCAATAATATAATGAATTCCTGGATAAAAGAAACTTTCTAGTGGAGAAAGATGAGTCTGGAATTTTGTTTGTTTTAAAACACTCTATTGTTTGTTTGTTTAACTTGAGCTCAATAGTTGGAATTAGCATCTGTCTCTGATATTAAGAGAAGAGGTTTTAGTTTTACTAATGTAAACTTTGTTTAACATCGTCAGATTAGATTTTCTTTGACTTGTTGAAATTTATCAACAAAATTCTGGAAAAGAGATGGGATTTTTTTTAGGAAATTTACGATTTTATCACTATCATTTTCATCCATTTAATTAAGTTTTTTTTAACGTTTATGAGATTTATTTTGTCAAAAATTAAATTAACAATTCAGCTATTTTTCTTTAATACAAATTAACTTTCACTTTAGATTATTAAATGTAATCTTTTTAAAAGACAAAAAAATTGTCAACAATTAAAAGCCTGACATTTAAAAAAAATTTGTTGGTTTACAAACCTAAAAAATACATCTTATCTTATAATAACACTAATAATAAACTAAAAATGATGTCTAAACTTTTCCCAATATAAAAGCAAAAGCAAAGACGGTCTTTGTCCTTAATTTATGTCAAATTAATTGCATCTAATTATCCCAACTCATAAAAGCTGTTTTTCTTATTAATATTTAATACAAAAAAACACCACAGAAAACATGATTTGAAAGGGAGAAAGACCACGACGAATTGCCAAAGCGTGTATTGAGCGTAGTTGTAGCAGTTAGTTTTGTATTGTTAATCCATACTAGGTAGGCGTCTTGTAATTATGCATCACTACTATGTGCTAATCCATCCCCGTGTTAATTTCCAAGTGATTAATTATCTATTCACTTTTACATTAAAGCTTTTTAAACTCAAGACAAAAACAAAAGAAAAAGGTTTGGTCAAAGTTAACAAAAAAAACGCGTTTTCTTTCATTTTTACTTTTTTTTATTCTATTGTGGCTTGGTGTGAATGAATTGGTATGTTGGTGGTGGTGGTAGTGTGAAGATACACATAATACTTTTATTGGAGAGTAGGCCATTGGATTTTGGAATAGCTCTCACTTACAGTTCACATAGGATTTTGTATTTACAACAAGATAACCAACCTGACCAAAAAAAGTAGTATGGATTTTGTATACAGTATAGTAAGTATAATAAAATAGAGTTGACACCTCCACAGGATTCTGAGGATTCTGGGCTGACATTTTTAGAATTAATGATCCCTGAAGGCTTGCATGACCAGCAGTAACCAGACGCTTTCTTTCTTTAACATATAATATTATTTGCATCGTCTTTGAATCTATTAGAAAGAAATGTAATGGAGGTATTGGTCTAGCTGTATAGGTGTGTACATACAGTTTTTAGAAAAATTATTCTTGACCATGTTCTGCTTTCATATTATCCATATCTGAAACTTTATTTATTCCATGTCTACTTAACGTTATTACTTTTTCATCACAGCGTGGGGTGTGCTTTTTCATTTGGAAATTGTTTTTAGAAAAAAGCTTGTTTGTGTTTGTGGAAAGGCTCAAAAATATTCAAATTTTTTTGGGATCAAATGTAAGACTTGTTTTGAATTAAAGTGTAGAAGTAAACCTTAAGAAACTTTTGAATTTGAAAAATGTAAAACTGTTTCCAGTTTTTTAAACAATTTTAAGCATTTTTTTGAGAAAAAAGTTCATGTTCTTTGAAATTGAAAGAGGAAAGAAAAACATGATCGGTATTCTTTTTGCCATTCATAAACACGTTTCTTCTAAGGAGAGTTTCTGCTACATGATAATTTACTTGCTTTCCAATATTTAATTTTTCCTGTAATGGTGTATTCCTCTTTTTAGTACTAAAAGTTGAAATCGTTAATAATGTGTAGATGCACACGTAGTAGATGATTGTTGTACACACGTTCGTTAGACTTCTGCCTTAGGTTATTAATCAACAACACAACGCAACGGTTGCATTTCTTGTTCGAACGAACGCAACGGATCATCAACAATTACATATTAAGCAAGTTAAAGAAACTCCTTGAAGGGGAATTTGCATCATATAACATATTCAACTGTCGTATTCTACACAATGAACATGAATTTTCTTAGATATTGTATTCAATTTTTTATCATGTTGAAAACCATGCAAGCAGGTGGCTAGCGTCCGACAGGCACGTTTTGCAATTTTGCTTTAGTCCAATGTCCAACTATGCAATTTAACACAATATTCAGACTTGTAACTCATTCCGAGTTGTACATAAATCATGTGGTTTATGGTGGGGACATTTTTACTAATTTTTGAATGCTATCAGTTCTTGAAATTCGGTTTAATAAGAATTTTCATGGTATCGGCCCCTTATAGGTCAGTTGCTATTTTAAATGGCACCACGCCCACCTAAATTCCAAAATAATGCCCTTTGACCCCAATTCAAGTACCCAAAGGCGTCACAAACCACAAAAAACTACAAAACTTATACACAATTCCTTAAAAATTGCAATAAGGAATTCGTCCATGTGTATTCTAAGTTTACATTAACTAATACTACTATATAGAAAGATGAGAGTCCGATATTTTTACAATTTTTACAACTACTACTGAAGATGCCTATGTAACCTGTCTGTCATATACGAATTTTACAACAATAACGTTCATATGATGTGTTTTGCATGCATGATGCATGATTTCAATCAAAAATATAATAGTTGCATACACACGGATGGATGGTTAGCTTAGCCTGAATTCTCACATAAAAAAATAACAAAAACAAAGTATCATCTCTGACTATCTTTTTTATTCGCGTATTTGTTTTTTTCTTGTTATTCTCTAGTGGTTTTAATAATTCCTATTTACTGTTACTCACTGACCGAGTGATGCATATGAAATGAGTGGGTGGTTTTTTTACAGATGTGTGTATGATGGATGCAAAAACAAAAACAAAATGGTAACTAAAATATAACTTGATCTAAAAAGAGATACCTACACAACTTATTAACATTGGAACATTCATTGACTTGGTCCTTTGTTTTTTACTACTACTTCTAATTTTAGAAGGTATGATAATATTATTGAAATCAAAAGGGAATTCTGTGTGTTATCTACTAGATACTTTTGTTTGTACTTCGTGAGATTGCAAATTCCGATACACTTGTTAAAAAGTTAAAAACTCTCTCATGGGCTTAGTAAGGCTTTAGTTAAACCTATGAGAGTAAATTGAGGTTTTGTACCCGATAGGACTTTTTTGTTTGTATTTTTTATGCATTTTGATAAAATTATAAATTTATACTGAAAAGAGACTTAAAGGCTTGGGACAAAATAGGTTTTTTTATTATTCGAAATTGCGGATTAGAAAATTAGTCTAGGTTGGGTTGGGATTTGCAAAAATTTATGGAGTTTTTTGTATTCCGATTGTTATCCGGTAATGGTGATATTAAGTCTTCATGCTTCAGCAGGGCTATGTATAGTTAGTTTGTCTTTGTATATTAGCTTTTCGTAGTGACTTTTTTTTCTGAATATTTGTATACACTTAGGTAGGGTTGGGTATATTATTAGGACATTAGATCTGTCAGAAAATCGAATTTAAAAATGTAATCAAGCTCTCTAATAACTCAATGGTTGTTTAGTGCATTTTCTTATTTATTATTGTCTTATGTGTACATCTAATCAGCTTTCACCACAAAATAAATTGTTATTTAGAATTATTTAGTAAGTATACACAGACAAAAATAGTTTTTTATAAGAAAAGTCCAAGAGGGATGAGAGATCCTAGATGCGAAATTCGATCTAATGCATAATTAACAAAGAGACAGAAAGATCCTCTTTTACTTATTCTAGCCAAATTAGTTCTAAAAGGTGTCCCAACTGTTGTTATTTATATGTCAGTGATGATGATGATGATCTCAAAATGATGATAATTCTAGTCCATAAGTTTAAGATGAGGACTTATATATATATAAAAGATCATTAGCGTGTATAGTTAAAGAGATGTGGATATTTGCTTGCGGTTTGAGAATATTTATTTTAGTTTGTATTTATCTTGTCGTGGGTACTTTGAGTTTTACGATCCTTTCCAACTTGCAATCAAGGAGAGATTAAAGAGCTAAGATTTACGTTAAGATACTTATTTAATGATTTCCTTAGTTTTGCTAATCACTAAATTGCATTAGAACTCTTTTTAGTGAAAGGTTTTTGTACTTCGGGTTCTAAAATTTGACCTCATTTTAAAGTTACAATTTTAAAATTTAGCAAGGATTATGATTTTTGGTAGAGTTGTAATTTCGATTTATTTTTAAATGCAAATGGCACTAAATTTCCTTGTCTACAAAACAACTTCATTATTTTCAACCAACTTTTTAAAAATTCATAAAAATGTAGTCGTCTTAAGTTTCAAAAACTGCAAAAATTAAGAGGACAAAGAATTCTAAAGAAACTGAAGATAAGCATGAATCCTATTTTGTTCAAAACTTTATCTTCTTTCCCAAGAGAAAATAACTGCGCTTTATTATATGTAATATTATGTCAAAATGTATTTAAAACTTAGGAAATTCTAATTGCAAGTGACTTTTGACCTGCACAGCTTTTCCATTCCATGTTGGTCTGTAGAGACCTAGTTTAATCCAATTGGATTATAGAAACCGCATAAACTTCTGGTTGTGGATAGCAAAACCAACTTTGGTTAAAGCTTTTCCTCCTAATTTGGTAAATTACTTGTCTTTCTTGAGTACAAGGCTTGGCTTTCATCTCTCTCTAGAGTTGATTTGCATGCGTTTATGCATTCACACATTTGAAACTTATTACACACACAAAATAGATAAGACACAGATGTGCGTGAGGGTGGTTTGCCCTGTTTAGCAAATCCACTTTAGTTTCAATTAAACGGCGATGGCCAAAGTGTAAATAATATGTAAATGAGGATGCATGCGTAGGAAGGACCCACTACACAATGAATGCAAATATTCATACATTTTGCTTACTTGTTCATTGTGTTTTCAAGTTTTGCAGTGGCATCAAATGCTTATGTATGGAAAATACGCACAATCATCATCATCAAATTGTAAATTGAAATCGAATTGTTGGGTGGAATGACAAGATTTTTTATTTATTGTTATTACATAGCTTAGGATGTGGACTATTGGGTTAAGTCCACAAAAAATGGACCACTTGCTTTACACACACACTAAACATACATCCACACAATTTTAATGCTTTATATTATTATATGGTAAAAACTGAATGGATAAAAAGCCAATGGCATAGGCTAAAAGAATCTGTGATAAATCAGTGTGAGTCACTCCCCTTTAGATAATTAGAATTTAATCCCGTTAGCCCATGTTAGGTTAGGTAATTGTCCTTAATAATACTACATGGACGTATATGCTCCACTCTCTAATCGAAAAGGCATCTCTTTATTCAGAATTCACTTGTTATTTCTTATATTGATTCAAATGACTTTTTTACGTGTTATAATGTCAGTGCTGCAGCTTTTATAGTTTTTTTTAAAGTGCATTCGGTTAGCCAGAATAACCTTTCAGGATGTAAGCTATAAAAGCATATAGTTTTATTCATCCTGTAAATCTCATCTAGCATGTAATAAAATGGTTTGTATTGACCTAGTTTGTACCTTTAATACAGTTTTTTATATCCGAGATTTATGAATTTTACCTTATAAATATTAGCGAATTCTCTATAATGAAGTAAGTCGCCTACTCCCAAAGAGCTTATTATTATAATATTGCACGCTTTAATAATCTAGAAAGAAAAAGTTCTTTGTTTTATCTTAAGTAGGATGGAATAAAGTAGCTTCAATAAAGATAGTTTATTATTCTGAATTAATAGTAATTATCTCATTAAGTATTTATTGCTTTTGGTGAATTACTTGTGTTTTAAAATTTTTAAACAAATTCTTTCCTCTTTGCTTTGATTTTTAAGAAAATGAGCTTTATGCCTGTGTGTATTTATCTGTATTGATCACACAGAGCAAAGAACCAATCTTTTAACCGTTTAACGTCTCAAGAGTTTTATAAGGTTAGTCACGACAATCACGACCTCACTTGGCTTTTTTATGTGGTCTTGTTTTAAGATAAGTATAAGCAGTTAAGTAGCTCGTTGATGATAATTATTCAATTATCTCTGTGTGGTATGGCTTTTTGGCATGTGGGATGAGTTTAATTTAAAATCAAAAAGA
>JAQGAA010002909.1:0-11768 GCA_034696425.1 Isotoma viridis
ATCTTCGAAAGCAATAATTTCTCCAGCATCTAAAACGGATAAAGATTTAGTGAAGACAGGCAAGGGAGCTACCGCAGATCCTGGACTGGTCAGTGTTTTCCCATGAGAATTGGCTGTGTGTGACTGTTTTGAAGTCTTTTTGCCATGGGAAACTTCTTTTTCTTTCGGATTTTTCTCTTTTTCTTTTTCTTTAAGGGACTTTTCTTTTTCTTTCAGCGTTTTTTCTTTTTCTTTTTCTCTTGGGCTTTTTCCCTTTTCTTTTTCTTTTGGACTTTTTCCTTTTTCTTTTTCTTTGGGACTTTTTCCTTTTTCTTTTTCTTTCAGCGTTTTTTCTTTTTCCTTCAACAGTGTTTTTTCTTTGGGGGTTTTTTCCTTCTCCTTCAGAGCTTTTTCTTTTTCTTTCTGGAGCTTTTCTTTTTCTTTCTTTTTGGTACCACCAATATCAATGGCACCAACGTATGTAGCACTAGAATCTAATTCCCCGTTAACGGATGATTGGTTACCCTTCCGCCCACTATCTTTACCAGGAACGCGGTTTGTTGCAGCAGCGGTCTGTTTCCCACCACCACTTGAGTTACTAGTACCATGGTTAGTTTTAATTGGATCACTTTCCACTACACTGGGACTTTCGACTTTTTTGTCTTTATTGTGAGTGTTAAGACGGAACAATTTACGTATAGTATCACTTTTTTTACGATCCTGAATATTTTTCTTATTTTCCGGTGAACTTTCACGGCCACTTTTTTCGCCGTGGCGACTGGAAGATGATGCTTGGCGAGGGCGTTTTCGAGTTGGTGTGGGTTTCTTGTCATTAACGGCTGCTGTAGGCTTAGGCACCACTACTTTCTTTGGCTTCTCTTCCGCCTCATCCTCACTGCTAGTGGCAGAAAGAGATGATTTCTTGGTACTGGTGGAGGATCTACCTTTCGTAGGAATGCTAGGCTGAACCTGCTTAGGTGGAATGTTAACTTCCGGCTTCTTTTCAGCGGACGACCTCGTTCTCCCCACTGGTTTTGTATTATTAACTATAAATTAAGAATGCATGTTTTAAAAACAAAACATTAAAAAAAAATTAATAAAGCTTATTTTACCGAGATTAGTTGCAGGAATAGCGGCACTTTAAGGAGGAGTTTCGGACAGCGGTTTATTGGAAACGGATGTTGACGATACAACTTCTGGATGAGGCACAATACCATCCGACGAAGAGTCAATAGAATTAAACGAAGTCGACTTGCCATCCTACACGACAAATTTGGTTTTGCAATTGATATGTTCTCAACGATTGTAAGTACGAAGCCAATAATCACTTGACATTTTAAATTACCTTCGGAGACATAGATCCTTTTCCACTGTTTTTGTTCTGCAAAAACGAACTCAAATTCCATCGCGGTACGGCGGGCGTCGGGCTCTAAAATCCGGTTAAAATACCATAATTTACATTAGACACCTTTCTACTCTGGAAACATAAAATTATTGGTAAATCAAAAAGTATTTGGACTTACAACAGGGGGAGGAGGGGCTATGATGATGGGGGCATCGACCACTTTTTCTTCAACGTGGCTTCCGCTGCTTGAGTCATCTGATTCGGAATCAGATGAAGAGTCTTCACTGGAATTACTCCCATCGCTAGATTCCATTGGATTTAATGGTGACGGAGGTTTAGCCATGCTGCTGTTAATTGTTCTATAGTCAAAGTCAAATTATTCGTTTTGATTAGTAATTTGATTCATACAAACTTCAAATATTTCTGTATCATAAAAGAGGTAATCGCTCAATAGAATAAAAACTTACTCTAAAATGTCGTCCCCTTTAGTTAACTAAAAAAATAAATCATTGCACATTAGCTTTTAACAATATATACAAAAACTGCCAATCACTATAAAATTAAGATAATTTCAAAATTACTTCTTGTTCCGGAGTTTTTATGGTAGGAGGGTTCTCTTTTACAGGTGTAACAATCGGGTCTAGTGGAGAAGTAATATTAACCATTTCCTAAAGATAAATATCAACAAAACATTTAGTTATTAATACTATATACTGTCTTTTATATTTAAATGTAATATATGTAGATCAGGTTTTGATGATTATACACCAGTGCAATACTTATTTTAAGTTTTATCTTTAGCGAAGCGTTTGGATATATCAATGACAATTAATTTATATTTTAAAAATTGTTACCTTTAAAATAGTTGGCAGGTCCAAAGGAGGTTCAGGCTGCAAATAAACAAAAAATCTTAAATCTGTGTTCATCATCAGTTGATCATGATTATATGATTATACGGAGAGAATGTCATCCTTCTGTAATTAGTAGGATGGAAATTTAGAACATTATAGGTCGTGGCTAACTTACACGTTCAGTTTGTTTCTTGATTGTAGAGGAGTATCTGGAACTTTTATCTTTTGATATAGTAACACTATTAGAAGGGTTAAGTTCATTATTGAAAACTAAGTTATTAATCTTGTTCCCACTGGCAGCACTTATTATATAATCTGCAGGATACACTACAGCAGTACTTGTACTAGTATTGTTGGCAATGCCATGTCCATGATTAAGATTTGGCTTTGACCGCACATGATTGTTATTATTGGAAAGCTGTGGACTTGTAGTACTGAGTGTTGGTCCTGAGCCTGAGTTGTTATTTGGAACAAGACCAGACGTGGAGTTTGACGTAGACGAGTATAAATTATTGTTATGTAATTGACTTTGACTATGTGGCACTTTGGGGGCAGGGTTTGGACAGTTTGAAGGAATCGGATTACTCGATGTTCGGAAGCTATTGATGTTGTTGGGCAGGCTATTGCCTATCCCGGAAGTCGAATTGTTCTGGTTACCAGAACTACTTTTACTATTAGTGTCACTCGAATGTTGATTCGTTGAGAACACAGAACGCTGGTAATGACTTTTGACGTGGTTGTGTTCGGTTCCTGAAGGCGGCAATAACGTTGTCGTCAGACCACCAATATTATTGGCCGGAGGACGATATGGCGGAGGTTCAACACTATGGGTATTTGAATTACTTGAATGTCTGGGAGGAGGTACCGGGGCTCCGGATAAATTTAAACCTGATCCTTGATCAACACCTACTAGTCGTCGTGAAGAATTATCAAGCATCAAGTGTTTTACTGAGTCATAACTTCCGAGTGTATTCCGGATATGTACCAATGTACTATCCTCAACGGATGGCCTAACCTGTTAAAAAATAAAAAAGTTCATGTTTAGCAAATCTTATAGAATTTCAAACAACTTGTATAATATTTTCATTCTTAACAAAAGCTTATCATTAACATTCACTAATTCAGTTTCAAAATCTCATCTTTTTTCTCAAACAGTTGTTCCAGCTTTTTCTTGGGAAACGGAAAAAATGTATGAATAAATTTCTTATTTCTAACTATTTTTTATGACTTTCTTGCACTCTTTTTATTTATATGTTTTTGACTATTGTTCGTTTCAGACGCGTAACGCTTCACCCCCGATCGCTGTGAGATTACCGAAGAAGTAATCTTGTTTTCGTTTAGATTTTTAACTTTCACATTTTCTACGCTTATTCCCTTCTCTGCGGAAGGACCACTTATCACTGCTCCCGTTGTTGGTGGTGCATTAAATATCTTATCACTACTAAGTGATACAACTCCTAAACTATTTTGGGGTCTTTCTGTTGCTTCCGATGTTGGTGGTTTCTGTTCTTGATCTTCTTTTTCAGTTAAATATGATGGAAGCGGTGGCCGATCATACGCGTAGTTCTCGAACACATCAAACTTTTCATCGATCAGTTCCAACATATAGAAGTCCTCCGTTTTGATAAATCCTTCCATGAATTCCGACGACGTCATTTTTAATAATGTTTTTAATTTTAAACTGTTTTAAGAACTTGTCTCATTTTTATCTACATTAATACACGTTCATTACTTCCCTTACACTGTGTGCCAATTAAAACGAAATTATCTAACTCAATATTTTGTATTTTAACTAAAACACTTAAAAAATATAATAATAATACACTAAACACCAAACACTATCACAGTCCCGTTTACTGAAGGTGATTTTGGGGGAAAAAATACCATTTACTATAATCAACTATTCACTAAATTGAAATAGAATATTTACAAAATCAGAAAAACTAAAATTAGTGCAAATAATGTGTGATGGTTTGACTTTTGATAGAACACTTCGCATTCGCACGCTTTCTCTTTTGAAGTTCGACTTCTTCTTTAAATTTCACGCGTGTACAATTTAAAGAGAGAAACAAAGTATTCATAGTCCAGCAGAAAGTAGACATTGAGATTCTTTTTAATACATTTTGATCTTGACCACACTGATCATTTATGCATAAAGGCATGTTCGAGGATTTTGCTAGGTCTTCGCCAAACACTTATAGCTCAATATACCATTCGAGGTTTTTTTTTGTTTCATGCTATGTGTATTGATAATTTCTTTTAAGTATAAATCATCACCCACGTGTCGAAATGATTAATCATAGAAATGTATCCAGTTTTATGAAATACCTGAGACCCGAATTATATCTATAGAGAATTTCTTGAGAGTTTTGTAATAAACTATATAATATGGAGCATTTAAGTTTCTTCTATATTAAATGAGCACGTGTACCATAGTCAACATTCAATTCAAGACTTTCACTCTAGGCCATAATAGGGAGAAGGGTTTTTTGTTTACCTTGACGGGTGCATGAAACAGGTCCTGTACGTTAGGGTGGGTTTCCTTATCATCTGGAAGCATCTGAGCTCTTTCTTTCCGTTGCTGTTCGCGCTGCCTGTCTCTGTCTCGATCTGTTAATAATGACTATAATCAACAACCTTCATCATACACTTTTCTCCGATATCAAATCGTGATTTGTAATTAGTAATAATTAAGTATTAAGACAATCCCGGATTGTTTTCGTAGACATTACTTAAATGTCTTAATATATCTCACCTTGGACAGCTTGTTGACATGGAAGGCCATCATGACGAGAAAAGCCTCTCAGCATAGTTGACGGCTGTGAGTTGCTCACTTGTAGGTGCGAACAGAGTCATTTGAGGTCAAAACTTTCAGCCTGGTCTGGTATGTCCAGCAGGCTTTACTACTTTATCTATTGAAACAAAAAACAAATTAAGATTATATAGTATTAATTAATCTATTAGACTAATTAATTACCGTAATGAATTACAATAATTGTTTTTAATCCTTCATCTTCTTTCGATCCAATAAGTATCTTTAATCAAAGTACAACGGATTCACCAAATAATATGACACTTTTCTTTCACAACCGCTTTCTTTGGTCGGAAACACGAGTATCTCGTTACAAGTTTGACTTCAAACTAAAGCACACATTCCCAAATGCCAATTACCCGTCCCCACCATGACAACTCTACGAAACCCATCATACTTCAATAGTTTACTTGTACTTACATTCATCCGGTCTCACTTTATTAACCTATCTCTCTATCTATTTGCCTGCTGATGAATGTAGAAACTTAATCAAGTGTATATATATTTTAAAACAATAGTGGTGGTAGTTCAAGTCCATGCCGACATGACAATAATGCCCAGTTATTATTATTATTTCATATATATAACTTATTTCTAAGAGTTACAAGTTAAAACTAGTATTATTATATAGTATTAGTTACTATCGTTACTGTGTTTTTAGTATTTAAAAGTAACAGTAGTAATGCCTAGGGTATTTTTTTTGTATATGCTAGAGGATGGTTTATTTAGTATGTCACATTTAAGTATAATGGGACCAACCAAGGAAAAGTTAATAATGAATCTCATACACTACTGAAGCAAAACGAGTCCGCCCAAATCAATTAACCAAATCATAAACATTGAAAATGAAAACCAGCATTGCATTGCCGTCGTCAACTCCATTATCATATCACCTATCCCTTTGCTTGTTGTTCCATACTCTTCACTTTTTTACGACATTTATTTATGCATACATAATCTCAGCAATCAATCAAGACGAAGCATATTTTTCATCATGAGTAGTAGCAGCATAATAATAATAATCTAACTAAATGCATATATAGTACGCTCTAGAGTTGTAAACTATTCTACTTGACAAAACTATATTACACCAATGCAATGATCCATAATTCGAATTGATACCGTCATTTCATTTTATCGTGTCATTTATTTGTATGAATTTATATGTAAGGGTATATTATATGCATGGAGGCATGAAGTTAATTAATATTAAGTTCAAGTATCTTTTATTATGTAACAAAAGTAAGTGTTGAGGCGTGATGAGTTAAATGCAAACAAATAGGTATCCTCTTGGCCTAACCTAACTATATTTCGGATCGGATATGATAATTGTGGAATCTAAAAACTAAAATTTTCTTCAGATGGCAAAACCTCACGGGCACGGACTAATGTTGTCTTTATATATCTCTCAAATCTCTCATGGCTTTTTTGTATAAAATGGGCAAGCAGATAAGTTCGGACACTCGGGGAATGGGACTATAGCATTGTGTCACGTAGTAGTACAAGTTCAATGTGTGTTTAGTTAACCTAAACCTCGGTTACAACATCAGTTAACTCATACTATTTGTGTTTATGTCATCTGAGATTACTATTATTTTCCCTGTCATCTCATAGCATTGCCAATGTCATTCCTCTTAAATATTGCACTTGCTTTGCCAATGACAAACAATAACAAGTTAAATTCAACTTAATATATAATAAGTAGAATTCAGGTTGTTTAATAACAATTAAGGTATTGTATGAAAATTGAATAATTCCACATATTACATAATTTATGCTTGTATTAGAGATTTTTGGCATTATGATTTAGAGTTTATAGAATTTTGGCTTAAAACCTAAAAATCATAGTATCAGGTTTTCGACGAAATGGGTAACTTATAATTAAGGTAATGACTAATATTACAAGATTGGTTCGTGGAAAAAGTCCCGAGTATGTCGGTAATAGTAATAAAGCTCATACCGTTTCTAAGTTTCCACAACCCATGTCCTTGGTAACTTTGTTGGTATTTGATCTAGAATCTCATATTATTAGTCACATTACTTATAGGGGTTCTTAATGAAATTTGAGAGTTTTGGATGGGTGAACCAAGATAAGAAACGTAAGGTTGGGTTGAGATAGAGACAACAAAACATGTCTTTATATCGCTACATGTTAGATGAATTTGCTTCGAAAAGCATCAAGTGTGCCAAGTGTCATGCTCTTGGGCGATGATGATGATTATGTGAGGCATGGTACCTTACAATTGCAACCGTTACAAGTCAAATGCAACATGCAAGTGGCAACCGAGACAGAAAAAATCTAATAATTGGGCTAGCCTTAAAATCGCCGAGTGCAAGTTTATGATTAACTTTACTACTCGCTGGTACAACGGAGATTCCCCAACATCGACACACTGAAGAATGTGAGTCATGACTTTTAAACCGATTCCCAGCCAAGAAGACAAGTCATAATAAAATAATTAATAATGACAATGAGCGATAACATACGTAATCATATAGTGTCACTTGATGCCAACCTTAAATTGTAAACAGCTTATAAATAAAAAGACATTAAATCTAATTACTTACTGCCTGACTGAAGCCAAGATTCAAGATTATCATGTCTATGACTTTGCAGAGGTGCAATGAACAAGTTTCAGTATAAATTTTGGTTAATTGTTGATTAATAGTTAACAAAAACAAACTGGACAATATGGAATATTTTTAACTAATGGAAATTTACATTAGACACATTTTACAGTTTTTTTTAAAAGAGAAACGACCTTGGTTGATCATCGAGGACTAATAAACCCAAAATCTAGGTCCTCTGAACAAAAGAATAATAATAAAAATAGGATTAGAACTGGAATATAATGACATTGGAAATTACAAGCTGGTAAAAATTACGGAATAAAAAAAATACAACTATACTACGTAGCGTTGTAGTTGTAACTTTTATAACGAACTATTAAATCAGGATATTTACACTTCAAAAACCCAAACAACCTCTTAATTGATAATTCAATCTATGCTAGTATGCTAAACCATTTCACCAGTTAAAGGTCCTTTTCCCTTCTATCAGCCTATATCATATCATAATTTTGTATCATTGACATTTTGTGACACTGATAGCTTACTTTTTACTACATTACTACTACTGCTAACATACCAGCAGCAGCCAGCATCTACACAATAGATTGATAATGCAATGTCAATGTTTGCTTAGTTGGTATATTTAATACTCGGAACTCGGAAAGAACTATAAATGGGTTTGGGGGTTGGTTCGTGGTGAATACCATTGTATTAAGTGTATTGTATTATTTCATTGCTTATGCTAACTAAAACTAAAATTCAATGTGTTTCACACCACAAAGGTTTAATATTATGGTATTATATGGCAACTGCTATGTAGTGCATTTCAAATAATTATTTTTGTTATTTACATTTATAACAGAAAAAGTAAATAAAAATAAATGTATAATAATAATTAATACAATAGTCATTTTTCTCATCCGTCTATGCATGTAATGTAAGATGGACCTATATTTGTACCTTTTATGAATGATTAAGATTTGGAGGTAGCAGCCAGTATGAAATAAATAATGATGCTTGATTTTATTTTATGGGAAACATCTACATATTATCTGTTTTGGTAGTGACGACAAGTGACAACAATTCGGCTATTAAAAAAATCAATAGCACAGTGGTAGAGATAAATTTACTACCTGATTTTCTAGTTATTATTAAAATTGTTTAGCTATTTAAATAAATATGGGAAATTGGATGCCCTATTTATTCTGAATTGGGGTAGTTAAATAATATATACTACTAAAAGCGAATGTTCATGATTTGACACTGATGACACACTCTTTCTTATCTTGATCTAATTTTTCACTGAATATTATCCTCATAGAGATCCCGACCGTGATAATGATAACAAATCAAGTATAATAATATTCGGATGTTCTCATTTTTGAACACTTAACATTTTTCTTATCTTTTTAGAGAAACTAATATAAAACTTATATGCACGCAGATATGAAAAACTAGTCCAGTTTGTTCTGAGACAAAAACTCTGAAATGCAGTATTTATTTTGATTGTGAGAGTGTGACAGAAATATTATATGATGCAGGAAAAACAACATTTTGTCCAGATTTTTGCAAGAATACTTAATTCTTATCATTATAATTATCATAGAAACTTAATATTTAACTCCTTAAGTATATGTAAAAGCTTAAAAAGTGTCACTAAATGTGAAATGGCTAACCCCAAACCGCTCAAACGTAACGTTATGTTTTTATTCCTATTCCAGAAAGTTACCTTTGATCTTTTGGATCGGGTTTTTTTAGGGATTGTTTCCTTTTGCAGAATGCTTGGCATGGATCCTTTATTACTGTGTTCTGTATAATTACCTTTTAACTTTTAAGGAACCAAACACTTTTACTAACTCCCAAACTTAATTAACAATTCCATCAATGAAATACTAATACTAAACACTTAAAAGTTATTACACACTGAAATAATTTACAAAATAATATTTTAAATTCATTTTTACATCTATTTCCATCATTCACTTTTATAGTAATTTAAAACAAACTCAAGTAACCCCGTATGTGTCTCATTGCCCTCAAGATCAAGACTTCCAGCCTTGTCTTGTCTCATTGTTCATAATTTTTTATCCCGTATGAAGTAGTGTATTTCCCATAAAAACTATATAGATAAGAACGAGCATTTCCTATCTTACTTAACCTAATCCGTTTCCCTCCTCCAAACCCATAGTCATGTAGTCATGTTTACCATCCTTTATTCACTAAACTACTCGCCTGAAAAACTGACCAGCCCGAAATGTCGGGCTTGAAAAATAAACTAAAAAAAAATTATATTTTAGATCTTCATTATTTATTAATTACACATTAGTGGACACAAAAATAAAAAGGATATTCAAATTACAATTTAAATTACTCTAAAAGTGAGTTCATTTCCTGATTTTATTTCCTACGCTGTTTTTGGTCATACTGTATTTTACAAGTTTTGAGTTTAATGTTTTAAGAACCGAAAAAATTAAAACATTGGATTTTACTTGGTGGTCCCAAAAAATATGTAATTGTAAATTAAATATGAACGCTAAAAATTGAAGACTAGACTAAAAACGTAATAAAACTAACGATCGATAAAATCATTTCCAAGTCATAAATAATTCTAAAAGAATAATAACTCCCAGTTTTACTTCTAATACATTATTAAGCTGTAAAAACTACACCAACCAAGTGTGAAGTGTATAATATCTCTGTGTTATTATGTATTATTACAGAATTGTCTTTTCAAACATAATACATAATATTAAAAGAAAGAACAGCCAAGTGCGAAGGTCGATTTGACTTTAAAAGGAAAGAAGAAATCGATTCGCAATTTATTACATTCCAATAATGGAAAACTCTTTTCTACTACGAGTACAAATCAATAATTAATTCATATACGGTTAACAACGGTAAGTTGTATCATTATACTCTTTTATTAGTTTATTAGTTATCTTTGACTCAGTAGCTTTGTTTTATTTATGATGGTTTTTTTTGATAAGATAATAGTTAAACAGTCATATAGTAAAACTAAAAACCAAAAACCCTCTCTGCTTTCTGGACCTCTTGCTTGTGAGTTGTGAGTTGTGACTTTTGTTTTATGAGCTACTGAACTGACATTCAATACTCCCTTTTAATTTTAATATGCAATTTTGGTTTATTGTTTCCAACCATTTAAAAATAGTCTTAATGTTGAATGTTTCTGACATGTGATATTTTAAGTGATAAAGATCAAGTACACATTGGTAATGCAATATGGGCTTTTTAAGAAGTATGACGTGCTTAAGTACTAATAAAACGGGATGACATATTATATAGATATATATAGATCAATTACTTTTTTCTTTACTAAAGACCAAAGTAGTTTAAACAATAAACCTTTGATAATTTTTTTTTTGATAATTTCATTTTACTTCAAAAAATTGAGATGGTTAATTTTAATTCTCTATTGTATATTTCCTAAAAAAGGTTCCTAGCTGCTTAAAACCTTATGAAATCCCACATAGAAATTTTATAATGATTCGAATTCGAATCAATCAATAATGTGGTAGATGGCCTGAATCGGAGTTAAAAGTTATGTAATGTGCTGTGTAGGTAGTCATCATAAAATTTTATCATGAATTGATTCAATTGAGCATCTAGCTAATAATATTATGTACACACTGTTGTATATATATATACATTTTTACTCGGCACATCCACCAAGTAGAAAAGGAAGCCAATAATTTCATTTAAAATCAAAATCAAATCTAAATCATGAATGTCCTAATAAACCGAATCCTCCCTACACCATATGAAAAAGAATACATTATAAAAACCTCAGCACCTCAGTGTTTGAATATCAATCAAAATTCAAAGGGAAGTTACACCTACATCATGACAAAAACAGAAACTTGTTCAGTAAGAATTGAGAAAATAAAAGGAAGCATAAATTGAGTAACTCAATCACTTAAAACCCCCACCTACTCTAGTACAACTACTTCCGATAAAAGCTATTTCATCCTGAAAGCGAATCAAAGATTAAATAGAAAGGCCTAAATATTAATAATAATGTTAAACATTATTAAAAGCTTGAGAAGTCAATCTCACTGTCAGCCGTATTCATCCAATCATTTCTAGCAGAATCTCAATACATAATAATACAATTGTGAACCAAAAGCATTCTTTAAAGTACAAAGGGAAACATTAAAGTTCATCACCATGATTCACATAATGCTCAGAGGTT
>JAQGAA010002910.1:0-11765 GCA_034696425.1 Isotoma viridis
GTTGGTACGATAGACAAATTACAGTTAGCTTTTTAAAGCTAAAAGGCAACTGGTCTTTTGTCATGTTCATGCTACACTAAGTTACTTACATTATTCTGTGGTTCAGTACCTACTTTAACTTACAAGAGTACTAGAGAAAGAGAGACAAAAAGAATACTCTGGAGAATCGTATGATTAGCTTCAAGTTACATTGTAAAACGATACTGTTGGTTTTTGTATAAATGGAACAAAGCAATTTGATACGGGGCTAACCAGTAAGCAAGTAAGTAACTTAGTTGTAGGTCTTGTTGGTACGATAGACAAATTACAGTTAGCTTTTTAAAGCTAAAAGGCAACTGGTCTTTTGTCATGTTCATGCTACACAATTATTATTTAACCTTTCATTTGTACAATACAAAATGTTTGCTTTTGTAACTTCATTTGTTCGTTTCATGAACTACCTGGACAGTAAACACAGTAGTGGTAGTCTGGTAGTATGACTAATACTGGTGTTACAAGGACAACTTCCGGTGCCACCACCAATCACTGTACTACTAGCTCAGTTTATAGAGTTTACTTATTTTTAGCCGTTTGATATCATTCATAATTTCATAATAAAATAAATAAACATCAGTCATCCACACCTTCTAGTCTTCATGACTGAACTGACAATAGTGAAACCAACTATGCAATGGTGGCTAACGTGACGCAGCAAATTGAATCAACAATTTTAACAATAGATATCCTTGAAATGAGAAAGCTACAAAACTTTATACATTCTTGGTCGTACAAATAGAAATTGCCCCACTGATACTGCTCTGTCTAAAGTCTTCATATATTATATACCCTTGCTTCTACTTCCAGGTAAAAAATAAGAAAATGAGCCTACTCTGAAATTTTATGCCTTCTGCAAAGTAACAATCAATAGGAATAATAAAGCAAAAGTGTTCAACAGAATACATAATGGATGACAAAATTTGAACGCAAATTACCTGTACATGTACCTTTGGCACTAATCTTATTCTTCATTGCTTTACCTTAAGTATAGGATCTGTATTAAGACACCATGCTGCTAGATGTGATGGGAAATGCCTAGTATTATTATTATTCTTCAGCTACCGTATTATTACATCGTACTCTTATTATAATTCTATTGATGTAAAAAATAATTTTACTTTCTCCATTCACTTGCAAAATGGATGAGAGCCAATTTTTTTCTTCAAACAATGAGACGGCTTTCTTAGTTTCAAGAATAAAATCTCGAAACATATGCCAACGCTATGTATGTGTTCGTTCCATCATAAACTATTACCACGGAAGATAAATAGATTAAATACATTTGACATGACAATTTGGGGGAAAGCACAGACTTGCTAGATTCATGCTAGATACTAGACTTTGTACATTGACTGATTGTGAGTGTGTGAATGGAAAATGGATCGGTTGGTTGCTACTGAAAGCATTCGAAGAAACCAAACCAGGCCAGGGGTAAAAGCATGCATGTTGAACTTTCACTTGAATCTAAGAACCCCACCCATACAAACATCGGGAAATGAGCAGTACTAGAACTAGAGAAGAGAACAAAATCCCTGGAGCCAACTAAGTCGGCAACTGGCACAATTTCACACACACACTTATCCCTATGCACTATGTATTTTATCTATCTACTCTTCTACTACTTCTTTTTTCCTAGTTAGATTTCTATCCTCTATATTTATTGTGCAGTACAGTTGGGGTTGAGATATTGATTTTATGTAATACAAATACTCTTAATACTTCAACATAAAAGGCATGTCAGACTCTTCTAATTTTAGTTGCAGAGACACATACATGAAAGGTACACCTTTCATCATCACTCATCATCATCACACGCATATTATTTTTATGAATTTCATACTTCACGATAATGTATTGTTTAGCTTTTACTTACAATTACGTTATACTACAAAGCTAAGAATATATGTTTGATATGCGAGTGAGTATCTAAAAAATACTCTAACCGATTTTAAGTAACATGTTTACCGAATTCGCCGTGAACATCAAATTAAAACCTCTTGTCGTGGGTGCAGAAAATATTTAAATTAAATTCCACAGTTCAAAATTAGAACAGAGAGGGTGAGGGATTATTTCTTCGCTCAATTGCGATGGCTTTTAATATGATGTTTACGGTATTTTTATTAATTAGAAAAATAGTGTGCATCCCATATGCACACTGAATTCTGAATGCTAACAAAAATAGAGCTGATGACTTCATGGACTTTTGACTTCATTTACTTACAATGAAGCGTTTACCAAGCCGATTACTGAACTTAATAATAGTTAACTCATATGCTAATAGTAGACTTAATTAATATCAATTACAAATTATCAAAAAAATACTTACAATCTGCTGCTGCTGCATAAGCACTTGGTGACAATGAGAGGGTTATGACAGCCAGGGATATACAAATAAACGTGGACAATGTCATTATTCCGCCGGACGCTGACGATGATATTATTCTCGTCCTTTTCCTTGCACTCGAACACGTTGACTTGGACGTTGGGAAACTAAAGGCAGTGGTGTTTGGGGAGAGTAAACACAGAGTTCTTGCTAAAATTCCCATTATTTCACCAAAGGGTAGGTAAATATTTTCTTCTTATATCTTCGTCCAAAATGATGACGAAAGTGTCAAGAAGAAGGATAACAATGACGAACAGCCGTCTACTCGAAGAAGACTTTTATTTTTTGCTTTTTATCATGGACACAAAATTTACAAGCACAAGTGATGGATTCCCAAGTATTTGTTGACTTGTATATTGTAAGATTAATTTGGTTTCAAACTCCCAATCTGTACCGTATTTGATGGTGCTTTGTTTGCCTTGTCCAGTGCGATCCAACTAAACGAGGCTTCTTCTTTGAAAGCTATCGATAAGAAGGCGATGACAGTGTAGTTTGATTTGAAGAGAGCTTTCTTTGCAAAAAATTCGTATGTTTTCCAACTTCAGGAAGTTTCACGTGGTGGAAAATGAATAGAATTGCAGGGATGATCACAGATGGAAAATTGAACCCCCTACAAATTAGGAAAGAGTTGTTACATCTTTTGTCGAATTTAAACAAAATATATATTAGAATTAATTAGTTCTAAATGTGAAATTGTATTCCAGAAAGTAGGGAAAATAAAAAAAACAGAACATGCATCAAGTAATTAGCGATTTACAACATTATGCTTTCTGTGCTTCAGAGTTTATTTACAAAAAGCTTACTTTTTGTGCCCCTTTAATTGGGATAATATGTTAAACAATATTTATTCCAATTTCATTAACCTTGGCTTGGTTTAAGCAAGGTTAAACTAATTGCGATTTAACAGCCTGAAAACTAAATCTTAACGTAAAATATATTGAATCCTTAACTATAGTACTCGTCTAATACGTGTTTTAGAAAAAAATCTTTCTAGGAACGGCTGTCTTGGCTAAGTTTCTTTCAGTCAAACTCACAAATAACTAGGTACTAAAAAAATCCTAATCTTTAAAAAATTATTTAAAAATCTAAATCTAAAACAACAAATCAGTTTTACTTAAATTTCAATTCCATCCGAATCAATTCTATTAATATAATTCGGTAAATTCTGGGATTTGCTAAATTTAGAAATAACGGATACCGATACATGCAAAAGGTCAGAGGGTCCGTAGCATTTTTTTTAACTTACACATTTTTCAATGTTTAGCATATAGTATACTGACGAATAAAGATAAGAAATAACTTGCTTAATACTTACTAAATTTCTCTAAAATCAGCCAATCATCTATTCTCTTATATTCGAGGTTTTAGAGTAATAAAATTACTACAGCTATGATAGTGGGTGTACAATTAATATATAGTATGCAATCGAGTCTACTCAACCAAAGTGCCGTTTTAGAGCAATTTAAAAGACATTGTGAACAAAAGAATCCCAAGTACTACTAGTACTAGTTATCACCGTATCAGATTACCATTAGGGCATTTTTTCGCCTTAATTATGCGGCTAACGCCTAAGCCTAAAAAACGATCGGAAGTAGACCAGTAAGCTTTCTAAAGAATAAATTTGAAATGCTAAAATAATCTTCATATTTTCCCAATTTTTATTTACCTCCTTTTCAATAATCTGGCAAATGTTAAGCAAGCAAACCTCGTATCTAAATTATCTAATATCCCTCGCATAATACAAATGCAGTCTAATTTCATTATAGGAATAATATGCTTGTAGGGTGAAATTTTAAAGCATGGCTAGAATTAAAGCATAATGAATAGCACATTTACGTTATTATGCTCAATTAAATGTTGCTCAACATAATTTCTGTGGGCTCCGTTAGGCAACTGTTTTTGCTTTCTTAACTTCGAATAACCAACTTCGAAAAACTGTTCCTTGTCATAAAACGTCTAATGGAAATACGAGTATTACCGACACCGGCAAGAACTCTATAACATAGAAATGAGTGCCTTTCACTCTTAAGATTATTGAATTTCTAGGTTCTACCGTTTCTACTTACTACTTATAAACCCTACTTCGAAGATGATCTATTCATCATTAGCTTTATTATTACCTAAAGGTGGGAAGGTAGGTTGGTATCTCTCACCAGTCACCACGGTGAATAAGTAACTTTCCAAAGTGAAAGTAGCAGAAGTATTAATAAGTATTTCTTGCTAACTGCTATAGCCTCTTCATCGTGAATTTGAACGATATTATCGTTATCGATTCCCTTTCCTCCGTTAAGACAGGGTTTACGTTATGGATGCATTATTATATCTGATGTACGTAGGCTCCTTCAAGTAGGATGACCGAGTAGAACAGTGCAAGTATTTTATAAACGGTTAGTAGTGTTAGTGCCGCTGGTAGTAGTGGTCCTTCAGTTAGTGTTAGTTCAGTAGTAGTTGATGGCTGATAGTAGTAAGTAGTATAATATAATAGCAGTAAGTTGTTGTAAGGATCGAGCACTATCACACTAACTATCAGTCCTCTCCCATTCCTTTTTCCTTCCTTTTTTTGGGATCCGCCACCCAAAACTACTAAACTGAACTGACTGAAAGAGAGAAGGCCCTACTACTGCCGAACCGACCGACCGACTTTCTCCTTTACTTTCTTTTCTCTCTTATTTTTCTATGTTCAGTGTAAAATGTGGTAGTTGGTTGGTGTTAGTAGCACTAACTCTTTTCGTCTTCGTTGATGCTCTAGTATCCAATAAATATACCGATGATGATGATGATGATATTCTTACTTTCTTTCGTATTCTGTAAACTTTCTCCAAGGAAAAGAAAACTTTCTCCGTTTCTTGAACTTTTTTTTTTCAGAAACCGATCTGCCGTCAAAAACTTTAAACTATCAACTACGAAACGAGAGAGAATTAGAAGATCTTTAAGGATAATTACAACTCCAGAAGAGGAAAATTAAAATCCACACAATAATGACGTTGAAAATAAAAAACAGTCCAGTTGGCCTGCGGTGAGGTAAGATGGAAAGTGTTGAAGATAGAAACAAAGATCTGTATTCACTTTTTAAATGTTTTAAGTTTGAATGGATACGATAATTTTTACAGTCTTAATTAAAGCACATGAAAAGTGATGATGGTATCGTAACCATACAAGTGGTAAAGATCAACCACACCTCTGAACTAACTAATCGTAGTTTAATGCACACCCCGCACACCGTATTATTTAATTAGCTTATTCAATGTACACCCAACCCTAATCACTTACACTTTACTTTAGACTTTAGTTTCCACTTTCCACGCTCACTTTCTCTCACCCAACATTCTTATTGCTAAAGTTGGCTTGTTATAAAAGAGAGATATACTGAGCAATATCAGAGAGTAGTTTGTAATTTTAGTCAAGAGCTTATCATTGACTGGTCTTATGTGACTCAAAGTACGTAAGTGTTGGCTGTTGTGACGAAAGTAGACATTAGAAGCTGAAAGTGTTGAATTTGTTTGTACAGAGTTAAAAACTAAGAAGAGGAGGTGTTAGGTAGAGGTGGATTTGGTTGGAGATGTGGATGGAAGAGATGGATTTAGATTTCCTATCTCTAATCGAATAGGTAAATATCAAGGAAATAAAGGTAACACTGGTAGTAGTGGTGGTTGGTAATAGCGAGTAAGTTTAAGTAAGTAAGTAAGTGGTAGTACACTAGGGATGGATGTGTCTACGGTGGTACTAGTACCGATACCAATACTGCTCTTCCTCCGTTTAGTTGTCGTGGGGTCTCCTCCCGTAATACATTTCCTTTCTACTACTTCAACTCTCACATAACTTGACGAGAAGGTAAAAGTATGCGAGCCTAGTTGGTGGTTCTTATCCACTACTAGTGGTAGTAATACTAGTGAGTCCTGCCTGATCGTAGTGAGCAGTATTACAACTCTAAAAACGAGAGCTAGTGAGATAGCCGGAGAAAGTGAGAGAGAGAAAGGAGCGAGACAGTCAGAGTGAGAGAGAAAGTAGTGAAAGAGAGTGTATACGGATAATGGCTGTGGTGTGGTCGTGGGGCTGGTTCTTGTTCTTCTCACTACTATCTTAGATACACAAGCAAGAGAACTACTACTGTCAAAAGTAGTCCTATCTAACTTGGTTGGGTTGCATGGCTGGTGATAGTACTAGCGGTGGTGGTGGATTTGCCAGATCTGGATGTTGTAGAAGTAGAGAAAGAAGAGTTGTACAAGACTACAAGAAGATAGATCTCTACTCTAAAAAGTACTAGAAGTACATAGCAGCAGTAGTAGAGTAGCAGAGTGGTGCACACAACTTTTTCGGTTGGGACTGACTGAGCTGACTGACGATGGACCGACTCAAGACTCAACTCTCCTGAACAACCCGAAAAAGAGGACGAACGAATGCTGATGGTGAACAGAGCGAAAGCAGTACATACTACATAAGTCCATACATATATATACACATAATACCACATAATATAAGAAAGAGTACAAGTTACAAGCAAGATAGAAACTAAACTTAAGTTATATTCTCTCGTAGTAGTGGTTGTAATACCAAAAGCATAATATTATATAGCTCAACAAAAGAGAACTAACTTAAGAGCGAGAACAATCCGACCGAATTTAACTTAACTTCTCGTCTATGCATATCTGGCCCCTTAGACTTTTTATAGAATATGCATGGATATATATGTGCATTCGAACAGTATAGTCTGAGAATATGGTTAGTCTATGCTATTAGCTATATAGTAGAACTTCGAAATAGTAATCGTAATAGTAGTAGATCTATTATAGGAGACGTATGCTTGGTATAGGTCACACTGTACTTACTTTTACATGGACCCTTTTACTTTTAAGGAAAAATAAAACTGGGTAAAAAGAGACGAGAATAGGAAGAAGAAATCCTACAATGCAAGTAAGTACCTTAAGTATGTGTATGTACTTATGAATGGTATACAGATAAGCACATATCTTTTGGCACAAATATAACTTAAAAAGAGTCTGACAGGGTGAATTCATATCATCGTGTCATGTAGCTAAAGTTAGTAGATGTAGAGAGGTAAAAGGTAATACATATCTCTCTAGTAGCTTCCGATTCATATCCGTTAGTTTTATATAATTTTACTTCTACTTCGATATAATTCTTATATAAACTTGATATTTACTTTAGGTCTACAACTACAATGTGCAGATGCTATAAGAAAATGGTAGATGTTAGAGAATGGAACATTTCTAGAGAAATAGTAAGTAAAATGTAGTAAAATAATAATAGTAGTAGTAGAAGTAGTAGTAGTAGTATCGGAATATAAGTAGAAGGTTAGATTTGAGCTACTACCGTTACAACATGCAAAGAGTAGTATGTGTGTGGAGTGAAGAAAGCAAGAGAGAGGTTGGCCGGGTCGTTCTTCTCTCCAGTCCGGAAAAGAATTCGGTGAATTCGGGTAACATGGAGTGGATGGATTCGTCATCTAGGTACTATAGGCACATATAGATCGGGCAGCTAGAATAAGGAGACTCATGACAGGAGTACAGTTACTGTGTACTATATACTATGCCTATAATGCAAGTACTTTCTTTGGTTCTACTATCCCTCTAAATACTACTACTATGTCTTAAGATATTGACTGGACTGATCAATACAACTCCAACCACCCCACAAACCCTCAAACAACTCAGGGGGAGGGGTTTCAAACTATTTCGGAGCTAAAATATCATTTCAGCTTGCCTAACCCTTTTACTTCTTTCTTGCTTTTGGTGCTCGAAGTAGTGAAGAGAAGAAGAAGTGTACAGAGAACAAGTCCCAGAAACAACTCTTCCAAATTATTATCAGTCTCTGATCCAACCTCCACTTTTACCCTTCTCCCTCGCTTCAACCGACGGATGGTCTCGGTTTCTGTACTCAATCCAGACCCAGAGCCGTAAATACATTCTGGAGAAAGCAGAGCAATACTAGGCACATTCGCATGCACTATTTCAATAGAGTAACACTTAACAAAACGCTACTTACTCGCCACCATTCATGATGATATGTGGTAGAACTGGTACAAGAATACCCAGTAGTACTCCTTTCAGCAAATAGTTAAGAGTACGAGTGTAATTCGTTACTTGACATTTACCCCAATTTCCTTTACTAAGTTACGTCAGGTGGCTAGCTACAACTGGACTGGACAAAGGAAGTCGAACAAGTCTAGGCTGCCACTTACTGACACATAGTAATGATGACGAGAACGACTGCCTAAACTTGCTAAGCCTCTAGACGACATGAATTGAATAGATGAATAAACCTAGTATATAATCGAAAAATTTCCCTAATGCTTCTAATGTCAATGCCAGAAGAAGTCTAAAACTGATGTTATTTCCCTTCTCCTTTTGGATGTGAAGGACGCTGGAAGTAAATGTCATAATAACTTTTTCATTTTATGAATTAATAAACTATATCAAAGGATATACTTTAAGCTCAATAAGAATCCATATAGACAGAGGCCAAGGATGCAAAGACTGCTGGAACTCGATTCGGCCTTGGCTACATTTACATATAATAATTGCTACAAGTTTCATGAGTGCAATCATTAGAACATGCTAATACCTTAGAGAAAGCGAATGACCTAGCAAATGACCCAGTGTCACGTAACGTAACTATTCTGAACATTACTACGGCACTGATAAAGATCATTTCGGCTGCTTCCCATTCTCATTATTCTATTCCATGCCATCATCTCTTCTTCTACCAGAGCAACAATACACACATTTGACACACACAGAAAGAACACTTCTCGAGCAGACCTAACTATAGAAGTTTATTGTATTGAATCACTAACCTACAATATATCCCAGTATACTAACTATAAACACCAATCTAACGAGACTAGACTTTATTTTTAAGAACCATATACACCCATCATAGTAGGTTAGCAAGTATTACAAAGTGGAAAAACCCGTTGTAGGGAATAAAACCTAAGATACTCGGGAAGAAAGAAAAAGTCTCATATCGAAAAAGGCAGGCATACATTCAGGTACAGTCTTACAGTCTTGATATCTCAGGACACAGGATGCAGCAAGGCTCGATCCCTACTACCTACCTACTGAAAGTTCTGACTAGAACTAGGACTTGAGACTTACATTACGAACATACCATACCTTTGTCACATTTCAAAAACGGGTGGAATGAAACGCATCATTATAATACTTCAAATACAAACTCCTATATTATAAGGTGTATATAAATATATCCCCTATATAAATGCAAAAACGGCCTCTCCTCGCCGTGTCTTGCTTGTCTCGTTGCCAAAAATATCCGAGACGGGGGAAACCCGAGGGTGGCCGAAAGGCCGGGCTTTACACTACAAGAGAAACCCACCAGAGTCAGCTTTTCTCGGGACACTCGCTCCATCGCACATTAAATGTACTAAATGCTAAATCTTTACAACGCTTTCACTCACTAACTTTCACCGCCTGCATAACCAATATTATGACTTCATACTTTCTTCATCTTTCTCCCTTCCCTCTCGATCCACGATCTCGTGTCTCTTATGATGACGTAAGTACGATCTACAAATCCTTTTCTTTCCCTCGTCCGATTAAAAATAACCGATTTGAGTGTATATAAGGTACATTGAAATACCCGAATAATCAAGAACCGAATTACACTCTCTGGTGGAAGCAATATAATACATTTTAAATACACCGGTAAAGCAGCTTCTCCTTTCACCCTTGTGGAGTTAACGTTTCTAAAGGCATACAATATTACAATTTATGCAGTACTACATAAAAATAAATGAAAATACCTGGCTAAGAGGCATAATCGGTATTAAACGTCAAAAATACATTTCTGCGGTCTTTTGTTAGGAAGCACACTTCACATCATTAAATCTCTTACATATTATTAGCATTAGCATTCGCAGACCAATGATCTCAATAAACTTTAAACCTTACAACCATCAACCATAATTTGTAATTAATTAAATGATATCGAATATCTGCATCAAGGTAAAAACTTGCAACTAAAAGAGTGACATATGTTCAAGGATAAGGATAATAACATGGTCTTACCTGAGACTTCAGACGATGCCTTTCCTTTCCTTTGCCCTTCCGCCCCACCATAAGTACAAAAGTGTCTTCACAGTCACAGTCAGTTGAGGCTTGTTACAGTTACACCTGCAACCTGACACCTGCTAATTTTTTGTATACTTTTATCCCGCAAATGAAATGTAAACTAAATGTCAAATTGAATGTTAAGACTAGCAGACAGCTTAGTTCAACATTGAACACAAAATGCTATTTTTGAATTTTAATGAATGCACAAGCACAATCAACAATGCAAATAAATGTAAAATGCTGAATGAATGAATATATATTACATATTATTATTGATTGTTGTGCATGAATGTGAAACGAAATCTTAAACAAAACACAAAAACCGGTATGGGATCTAAGATCTAATCCTTCTTTAATGTCAGATAGAAAAAACTCGCACTAATTCTCATAATTAAATTTCTCTAAATTCTACTGAATTGTTGCAATTTACTTAAATTTGAAAATAAATCCTTAAACAATATTTACTTCTCTGGATTTATTATTAGACTTAACTTGTTAGGAGCTAGTTTTATTTTTAGCAAAAATTTTGAATTTTTTTATACCAACCGCATTTATTTTATGAGATAAAAAATCTAAATAATAAATACAAACTTGGAGAAAGTAACTTTCTCATTGTTCATACAATGTTGTTGTAAGGAATGTTTAAAAGGGAGAAGCGAAACAAGTTGAGGAATATTTTATAAACTGAAAGCACCATCTACCCAGCTGGGTTTTTTGTAGGAATGAAACTTTCATCATTTTTGATTTTTGGGAATTGGGAAAAGTGGGATTTGCACACTGCACACATCACATTGCATTTGCCGGCTCGAGCTTTATATTGCAATTGTGAATTGAGCAGAGAAAGAAAAAGAGTTTTTAGATTGAATCAGATATCAGATCCTCACGCGGTTTTAATATTTTTCATTCGCAAATAGATAATTATTTAATTTAATTTGACAATTATAACTTCAAGTATTCAAAACTGTATTGAAATATGAGTTCCTTAGCGTCGTCATTCAGGTTACTCACTTCTGGCTTCGGATTGGCATCTTCAGCTTTATTCCAATCAAATTCCCGTTTATCAGGTATAGTGTGTAGTGTAAATTGAAATTGTAATTAAAAATTATTGTAATTCTGATTCTGAATAAGATTTTTGGAATTTTGAAATCGTGAATTGAATTTAAAGCTTAAACGGTAGTCTGTGTATGCATGGGGCTTAGCACTAATTCGTAGAGTGTAGTAATAGAGAGTAGTTGGCAATTGACAGAGGCAGAGGC